>PVKA01025649.1:0-32728 GCA_004027165.1 Ctenomys sociabilis | reverse complement strand
ATATAGATATATATTTTTCCATTAAGGACAATTTAACTTATCCTTCTTAATTTGTGTATTTTTATTATTTTAAGAACAGAATATATTTATTGGGGAAAAGAAAGCTTCTGTCCAAGAGAGGGACAGAAAGGGGACCCAAGTGGTTTACCCCCATCTTTCTTAATTTAGAGACCTTTCCTTTCTTTTGTTTGCCTAGTCAGACCTGCATGAGCCATACTGTGAAGAGGAGAGAAAGGCCCCGGCATCTTGCCCCTGATCTCAGAGTAAAGGCTTCCCAGGCTTTCTGTTGAGGATGTTCTGTAGGCTCATTTTGTGCAGCTTCTGTCAAGAGCAGATGCACTTCTTTCTCTTACAGTTTTACTGTTTTAATTATGAAAGGAGATTGACTTTAACCTACCTCTAACTTTCTTTTCTTTAAAAATTAGAATTTAAAGTAAATTTGACTTTTAAAAGTTCACAGAGCTAATTAGTGAAAACTATAATTGTTCTATCCATGTTTTTAAAACACATGTCCAGTTTCTTGCTCTTTACATTCTAATGGTTGAAAAACATTCATGAACTCAGGAGTAATGGACTGTAGGAGCACTTGTAGGAGCTCCCCAAATACTTTCACTCACTGTGCATCAAATATAAAATTATCATCAACTCAGTTCAGGAAAAACTTGAGAAATTAATGTCTTTGCTATCATAGGTGAAACATGTATTAACTATGTGCTTTCCATTTCATTTGTTCTGTGTTAGGCGAATCCTGTTTTAAACAGAAAAAAGATGCTTATGTTTTTACATTTTTGGGAGGGGAAGGGCTACAGGGTGTTCAGAGTCTCAATACTAGATTGAACTTACAATAACGCCCCTGTTTACAGCCTCCCAAGGGCTGGCATTATAGGTTCAGGCCACCATGCCCAATCTCATTTGTCACCTCAGCACGCTCCAGGGGTGAGGCGGGAACAGCAGGCCTGGGCATCAAACCCCTGACCCCTAGGCCTGCTTGCAGGCACTTTAATCCGTTGAGCTATTTGGCCAGCCCTAATGTTTTAAATTTTTAAATGAATCCCAATACAGACTCTGGGTCAGTTCTTACATGTCCGTGCTTGCTGTGTGTCTTTTTCCATGTGTGTGGTAGTGAATCAAGCTTCAGAGACCAGTGGTTATGAAGCTTCTCCACAGTGTTGGTATTTTAAGATCTTTTCAATGAATTGTGTACGTTCTTTGAGCCTTACAACCTTCAGATGGCCAAAGCAATAATCTATGTGTCGTTTTTTTAAAACTTTCAGCGCCTTTCTATATTAATTTATATTACTTACTTGCAATTAAAATTGATTAGAATTAATTTGCATATTTAAATCTTCAACATTCTGGAGAAAGAAAGCAATTGGTAGTTTTCTCATGTCAAATGCAATATAAGGATTTGCAAACGGAGGAATGACAGGGATACATGCGCAGAGAGCAGCAAAGCGTGGCCTCCTCTTGTAAAAGGACAAGATAACATTCTGTTGTCACTTTCACAGCAAATCATTACCTTAAGACGCCAATGTACTTCTCATGGCTTTATGAGTTTAATTACCCCAGGTTCTACTCAAATTGAAGAGCAGCCTTCAGAATTATTCACCCATCAATCTTCACTCTTCAGAGCAACAAAACATTAATTTCTTCATCTGGGCGATGAGTGCTGTGTCATCTTTAATGTCAAGCCACCCACGAAAGATGGTGAAATATTCAGCAGCATCCCATACTCTTGGCAAAGCCCGCATGACACTATGACAAAAAGGAGAATTAGAAAGCTTGTGAAATAATGGCAAGTGTTTAATAATAAAAAGAGGTCAGCATTAACCCTACATGTGAGATGGGAAAGGGGGAATGATTTTCTACCACCACGAGGAATGGAAAATAAATACAAAATAGATTGAAGGTGCATCAGAGGCACAAGTCTTACATACAAAACATAAGTTTTGTATAATTTTTCAATCTGATAATATGCACAAATAATTTTTTAAATTTTTTTTTGCACCAGTAAATAATTTTACAGTAAATAAATGAGTACATATAATGAAGCAACACAAAGGGAACTTTCATAACCTATTTAAATTAAGTATCTCATTTCCAGAATCTGCTTAAACATCCATTGATCTATTAAATGATTTTAAATATCAATCAGCTAAAATATGAATCGATAAATAAACATCAACTAGCCACTAAGACTTTGCATATAAAAATGATGGACACGACCAAAATAATTCTATCTTGGTGCATAGTTTTGTAGGAGAAAAAGGTTGCTTTAAAATTACGGGAAGAAAACATAAATAAAATTATGGGAAGAATGAAGATGTTAATGAACTGGATTGAATGTTATTATTTCTTCCTAGCTCTATTTCTAACTTGTAGTTACTCTTATATTTTGCCAACAGCAAAATTAGTTCATAGGGCTAAATTCACTCAGTACAAAAATTTTGAAATTCTTCCAAAGCAATTTTTATCTGTGCTACATAAAATGAGAAACAGAACATGTATCCACACACTTTGAAAGCAAGTTTGAAGAATGACTGTTGGGTGGCAACACATAATCCTATATGGCCAGCATTAACTGGGTGCACAGCCTACATAAAGGACAAGCGTGGCTTATTTAGTGTTAATCACTTGGTCAATATTTTTACATATTGTATTTTCAACAGTCATTATAGTATTATTGGGCTACTTAAGCTTCCATTTTTGTCATATGGCAACCACTCATGCTCTAGTGCAATTTTTACACTTACAGTGGATCTCAATTTATAGGAGCCCCAAGTCCAGTGTATGATCGCACACAGCCACGAGCTGCTATATTAACAGCACAACAAAGCAGTAAGCCAGCTTGTGCAGTAGGTTCTGAAACGATGCAGTAAGACAAACAGAACTTGAACAGCCCAGGGGGAGTAGAAGAAAGTGCAGATGGTCTCCCAGCTAGATACAAACTCCTCTTCAGTGCTGCAAGCAAACTAACATGGTCTTCCTGAAAACGTTTGCACCTATGGGATCACTATATGCATGATACATATAAATGTCCACGTATGTATGCAGCATAGATTATGCACAACGTATATGCACACGTGTCTGTCTATGATATGCACCTATAGTGCCTGCCTCACATTCTTACCAGGATGAAAATGCTGCATATCAACATCCTGAGTATGGACGGGAGCTGGAAAGGGCACTTTGTTGGCTCAAACTATATGTGCAGTGAGGAGCAGTTAAATGCATTATTTAAATTATGAAGGTCTGTATGCTAATGTGAATTAATCCCAAGGTACAGAATGGTATTACTAAGGCAGGAGATCTTTTCCTTGACTCTCACCTTCAGACCCCGATACATCCCCAACATGATTGCTGTCATTGACCCACAGTCTCCTTACCGCATTTTCCTATGGTTCTTACATGTTTTACCAAACTGTCAAAGTTCCTTTTCATTTTTTTTGGAAATATACACTGTATCAATTCACTCACCCAAATAATCTTACAGAAAACTAATAATAGAATTTAATATTTATGGTTTAGCTTAGTCTATAGGAAAAAATTAATGTTTTTAATTTGTCACAGGATCTCACTGTGCCACTCTGATTTATTTCACTGCTACTCTGCTGTCTCAGCTTCCCTAGTGCTGGGATTGCAGGCGTGTGCCACCATGCCCAGACTCAGTTGCAGGCTCAGTGCACTTGAGGGTGGAGCTGGTGCCCCATATGGTACCAGGATAGAAACTCAGTCCCTGAGCTTGCCAAAGCAGGCACTTAGTCCCCTGAGCTATATCGCTGGCCCTCTTTGTTCATCTTAAATACCTTCCTATTTCAAAAATGTTTGTATCGGATACTAATTCCACTTTGATATATTTTGACTGCCAGTACTTTAAAGATTCCACCTTTCCACACATATATTTACCATTCTATTGTTTTGGACAAGGAGTATAAAACTATCTAGTTTCGTTTCACTATGTAAAATGTCTTCTTTGTGCTGGCTTGAGTCTGACTCCTTTTGTCACTTATTTTGAGCAATACAGTGTGGCATTTCTTTCAGTTTTCTCCCTAACTCCTGCATTCCTATCATCTACTGACCTTGAACTGTTTGTTTATAATTTTCTCAAATTTGGAAAAACATTCCTAGACTGAATTTTCCAAACTCCCACATCCACCAACCCTTATGTCTCAAAATATACAAATATTTTACATCAGTGAATGTCATGTCTTTCATTTATTTAAAAAATATGTCTAAAAGGTTTTATTATGGGGGTAGTAGAAGTGTTATTTAATTTTTTTTTCATTTTATCTTCTTTTTTTAAGAAGCTCAGCTTACTGGTTCGTGTGTGAAGTACATAGCATGGGCACTCTTTGTCAGAAATTGGTACATGTATGTGTCACATCTTAATTCCTTTTTCTATGTTTCAGTTTTGATAATTTCTGTTGGCTCATTTTTATACAGTACAAGATTTTTGATAATTAGATACCATTCATATATCACATGTATTCTACAGCATGAATTGTAGTTATTATCTCACCAAGTCTGACATTTTTCTATACCTTCTGTTTTGCTGATAAACCTTTTAAACACTTGGAATATGGTGTTGACTGCTATTTTAAAGCCCTAGGTGGGCAATTCTAGCATCCAGCTTGGATTTGCAATGATTTCCTCCTGCTTATCTATGGCTAGCTTTTCCATACATATTGGCAATTCCTGATGACATGCCAGACCTTGCAAATTTTATGTCACTGAATACTGGGTACCACTGAGTTCATATAAATAACACTGAGCTTTGTTCTGGGATGCATTTAAATTTCTTGTACTTTTGTTCTCTTTTGCCTTGCTTTAATTAATTTTAGTTACTCCAGGGTGAATGCTCAGTTTAGACAAAATTGCTTCCCACCTCTCAGAGAAGCTCATTTGTTGTACCCGACCCAAATCCTTTGGGAGCAAGAGAGTTTTTTTATAAGCTGACTGCTGCAAACAGGCCCTTTTCCCCAGTCCTAAGAAAATGCCACACGTGGTCACTGCATTCGTTGGGATAGTGATTCCCCAGGCTTATGTACCTTCCCCACCAGTAGATACTGCGGATGCCTGCTGGGCTGACACCTTGAGGGAGACCTCTGCAGCCTCCCACACTACCCTGTCTTCCATGCTGTCTCCTTAACCAAGGAGTCTATAGTCCAGAAAATGAGTTGGGCTCTCCTCAACTCTTTCCCACTCTTGGGATCACTGCTCTTCAGTTGCTCACAGCCAGTATCTGAAAAATTATGGGTTTTGTTCCTCAGACCACTATGATTTTGGGGAGAGTCAAATTTCTTTTCCTCTCCCAGTGAGGGCCCAGAAATCAAAAAAGGGTTGCTTAATAAAATCTCATATTCACACCTATTTCTGTAAGGAGGAAGTATTGTACTGTGAAGCAAAATGATTAGAAATAGGTATTTTCACTATATTGAGGCTTTTGAAGTTTGAAGGAATAATGCATTATTTTTGTCTCTGTCTTTCTGTACATATAAAATATAAAAGGATACAATCTTCATTAAGCATTAAAGAAGTTAATATGTGTTAAACAATAATATATTATTATTACACTCTGTTTACAATGGGATATAGTAAGTGGTAAGTTTGCTATGAACTTTGATTATGCAAAATATCTCAAAAAGGAAAATGCTTGAAGTTTACACTTACAGGAATCTAATGAAATCTTGGCCAGCATGTGGCCTTAACTAAGACCCTGGCTGGTCTTCATTGAGTATCCCTTACAAATATTAACTATCTAGTTGCATTTCTATTTTATATGCATCAGATTTTTTTTAAAAATGTTGTTTTCACTCAGTTACCACAAATATCTCAGAGACATCATCAATTACCATTATAAAATTAAATAACCATCCAGAAAATAAAATTAGGACAATCTATTTACACCAATAAACCCTTAGCTTGACTAAATTTTCAAGTTGCCTATACTTATTTTATGGTGAATATTTTTACTTTCAGATCTTTATGTTTTGCTAACTAATTTGAGGTTTGACTTCCTATGCAGTTATAAAATTATTTCCCTAACTTAAAATCCCAGTCAAACTGAGAAAAATCTCAAACTATGCATACACGTTCTCTTGTACAGACCTTTAAGGTACCCCAGAACCACTAAAGTGATTTGAAGCAAAAAGAAAATGAATGCTTGATTTCTGTGACACTAATCCCTTTCTTCCCTCAGTAGCTCTCATGTTATTTTTTCTATATTCAAAGACAAAAACAAATACAGTGACACCGAGATGCTAATAAGATATACTGATAAAGGAATGCCAAGGTTTACCTTATGTCTAATATATAGCAAGTATGTTTCTTGCAAATGTGCAATTCCTCTGCACCTCTACACACTACTCTTTCATTAATTTAAGTTTTGCAGAGATCCATTTTCTTGTTAACAAGACAAATGTGGGTGGTTCTGGTATTTCGCTGAATCATTGATGGTCACCTAATTAAGAGGTTGGGGTCAAATGATTTTGATAATAACAGCTGAAATGTATCCAGCATAGTCTCATTAATTCTCATAACAATCCTATCCTGTACCTATTATTTGTTCTCATGTCAGTTATAAAAAAGTGAGCCTTAGGGAATTATTGCCCCATGCTTCTCAATTATAAAATCCAGGAGTCTACTCTGAAGTCATACGTGCATGACCACAGCAGTCTGACACTGGCTTATGTTAAACTTTGAGATGATATAAAACCTTTTGCACACTAAGGCCTGCTTTTGGGCACCACTAAGATAGAAGCCAACAAAATGAGAAAAACACATTCTAGAAGGTCTTAAATATCTGGGTTTTGAGGTCTAGCCATGTTAATCTGGATCACCCAGGACTGACCAGGTAGACCACAAGCATCAGTGTCATTCTATCCTTTAGGATTTCTGTTTGGGCTGTAGTCATGCACTTCTAAGCAAAGGCATAGAATGGACTCAGGCAGCAACTCTTACAAGTATATTGGGACCTGGACAACAGGACCGCTGTCAGAACAACATATTTAATCACTGCCACTCCTTCTACTACATAGGTAAACATGCCCAGATAAGACCCAGAGCCATCTCTGCCTTTATATTTTCCCTTTGAGATCTATATTTCTTCATCCCTTTTTCTAAAAGGCACTGGAATATACTGATCTTTCAATTCTGAATCACCAACAGTCAATTGATATTTTCACCTTCTTCTAGGAAGGAGTGCAGTTTGCCAGGTTTATTTTCAATATGTTGTTAGTTCTGAGAATTTTATTTCTCTTCTTTTCTCTTTGCCAAGAGACAAAAGGAGATGAGAAGAGAAAGGACAAGTAGACAAACTACCATAGGCAGGCTTTCTTTTTCCTGAAATATCTCTCATCATTTTGGGGCCTTAAAATCTATATCAAGAAGCATGATATCTGACCAACAAAGGTGAACCATTGGTACCAACACAGAAATCCTAAAAAGAATATTCTGGTCTGATCCACTGTAATGTCTATTTACACCTTGTTTTGTGACATTTCTCTAACCATCTGTCAATCAGTCACATGAGGATGACATCTAGGGATTCTGTAGGAGTATCCTGCATTGATCATATTTTGGATGAGTCTGAGAAATTCTGCCAAAGACAGGGTACTTTTGCAAGGAGCAAGGTGGGCAAAGGGATAATAGAAGCTGGCAAGGCAGACTTCTGCAAATGAGCTCTGGCCAGCAATGAGAAAGAGCTGTGGAGTGCGGGGGACCAGTGGGCGGGCATCTTGGCTGGGACAGGACAGAACATTTATCATGACTCAAGCTTGGTAAAACTGACTGCAAATAAATAATTGTCTCTTAAGTGTAAGGAAAATCAAGTAGCATGGCATATTGCTTTCTCGGTGTCACAAAACAAATTGCACTTCCAGGTTTAAATACCAATAACCACAGTAATGGTTTAGGTTTTCCCAGTGCCCTTTAGGAAACAGCATGTCAGGCTTACAGGAGAATGTAAAACTTTAGCTTTGGGATATTGCAATGGACCCTAAAGACATATTTTAATTTTGCGGCCCAGTCAAATGAAAAGTCTGGCATTGGAATCACTTTGATTCGATGGCGGAGAAAATGTAGTATCATGATCTTCCTTGTTGCAAGCTTAATGTCTGACAACTTGTGACAAAGAGGATACCCACAGAAAAAGCATTTCGTTCAATAAAATGTTTATATGCCAATGTGCCTTCAGAAATAAAGACCAACTGGATGTAACTCAGTATTAAGGAGCTTACTAAGCGCCCATCATACCCTGAGGTTAATCTCAGTGTGAGATGCAAAATAACAACACGCCACCAAGCCCTTCCCCAAGCCAAACATTATGTTAGTTTTGATGAAAAGGGTGCTTCTCTGTGGAGATCTGTGACTGGTAGCTGACAGGGAGGGACCCAGGCAACTTTGGGTGTGCTACTGCTCTCCTAGGTGTCTGTCTGGACTCCTGCTCTTGATCTAGAAGATCGCTCAGAGAAAACCCTCCTGACCACTTCTGGCAAGAAGAGAGGAGGAGCTGGGAGTGGCTGCCTTGCTCCTGTAGTTCCCTCTGAGGCCATGCACCTTTAGTTTTGGGGGTCATCTTCTCAGACTCAGCAACCGCAGCTGTGGTGACAAAGGTGTGTGAACACCCTCTAAAGTGCTGGACTACACCTTTTATCATCTCAGACTCCCTTTCTGTTACAATTCACTCCACCAGTTGGCCATTCACTGCATTATAGAGAAGATGGTCAAAGACATTGCAAAGTTCTCCTGGGGTCAAGAACTGCTTAATAAGCCAAGGCCAAATTCATGCCTACCTTCCTAGTATTCTGAAAGCTCCTTCAGTACTGGCAAGAACTCCTGTTGAATGCCCTTCACATGATACACCTTGCAGGCTACAAAGTATACAGCTTTCTGGATATTAGTGCTATGTCAGAGAGGCTGCCTCTCTGTGTTTTCCTGAGCAGCTGCAGCACACGGGGACCACACTGCTGGGCACGGGTGGCTGTCCCTTCATCAGTACCATGATGTGTCAAGGAAAGTGAGTGGGGGCTGGCAAAGGGGTGGAAAGGAGGGAACAGGGTGATTCATCTGAGCATCTAAAAATAATCACAGCATATTAGAGGGACATATTTCCTTCTAGAAAATGAATAATTTTTTACTTATATGGCTGTAGTTTTCCATTTTCAAATAGCATCCAGTGTACATGGTGGTATAGCCCTTGAAAATATTAGGTATCATTCTGCCAACCCAGGGAGCCAATTCAAATCAAGGTGCCTACACAGGGCATTGATAACACAGGCTGAGCAGTCAGTTGGTTGCAAAGGCTGTGCTTTGAAAGAACTTTAAGTGAAACGAGCACAGTTCAGAGGGCCTTTAGACACAGTTAGGATCCTTTGCCTGCAAATCCACCCACCAGAGGTCTTTAGGTGGCAAAATAATTTTGTGCAGCACCATCAGCATTCACCTCTAGGTCCTCACATTCATAGGAAGGAGACACAGGCAGATTCCCCACTTCTTGTTATCACAGCAATAAATCTGCCATTGTAGAAGATCAAACTCTGGACCGTTTTTGAAGGGGCACCGAAAGGACAAAGGAATCCATGCAGGAGTATAAAAATACATCTAAGATCTGCATAGTGAATCACAGGTTATTTTTATAACTGAACTGAATGATGTGACACTTAGTTATCCATACACTACCAGCATAGAAGACATCCTCGACTGTTTTGCTGACATCTGTAGAAAGAAAGAAAGGATAAAAGAAAGGAAGGGAGGATGGAAGGAAAGGAAGAGAAAGATATATATATATATATATATATATATATATATATATATATATATATATATATATATTCTGGTTAGAGGTTAAAAAAATACAGAGCTGGTATTCTGACCTTTAAGAACCCAGGAAGTATGATTTTGAATTTGTGCTTCATTCCAGCACATAACCAATTGCTAACTTTTTCAGAGTAGCTGCCTGAAAAATGTTCTATCAGTAAAATGAAGGTTTCCCAATACGAATAAAATGTGAGAACCTGGGGGAATAGGTGGCAGATGCAGATGTTTGTTAATTAAGCTTACAGAGCAATAAAATTAATAAGGCCAATATCATGTTCGGCACTGCTTATAGAAGCAGCTTTCCTCTCCTCTAGCAAATGGTTCCGGACATGTCCTGCCCCTTGGCAATCGGCAGACTTTGCCAAGCTACTTTGCCTGTAAACTTTAATCATCTTGTAGGGGGAAAAAACAAAGAAGCTATTAATAATTCACACTGGGGAACGTGAGAGGTAATACATGAAAATGTGGCTACCGGACCCACCTACAACTGTAGCGAGAACATGACTCATCCCCCAGCCAGGCTCTGTCCTGAGAGTCGTGAGATTGCCTCCGCGTGCACCGCTGCGCTCGTCGGGAACTTGGCTTGCGAGCTTTCATTCTGAGTTTTCAGAGACTCATTTTGCTTCTGGAAAGTATACAGAGGAAGAGCTGTGTAAGCGGAGAGTGTCGCAACCCAGTTGCTAAGATATAATGCCTTCTAGGTTATGTTTTGTTTTTCAGGAAAGGAAACTAAGAAAATGAGTAACGCATTCAAAGCAATGACCCCAGTGAATTGCAGTAGGGGCCTGGAGTGGGGTGAGGCCCACTCCGCCCTCCACAGCGCACCACAGGTACGCGGCGCAGGGGCCAGGTGAGCTCGGCAGAGCGCACCCTTGCGGTACCTAGCTGTGACCCCAACACGGACCTTGCGGGTTCAGCTCGAACACTGACTTTACCGGCTACGTGGAACACTGGCTAATTAGAATTCTCTGAAATTGGTGACTAGGAAAGTGACAGACTGAAGCCATTTCTTATTACCAATCCTAGGCATGGTAACATGAAAAGCTATTTTAAGAAAACAATCAATGTGCAAAATGTGAATAATGATGAAAAAATTGTGAGACGTTAAAAATAATGATATAGAAAAATGTTATAGCTCCCATCTTGGCCATATTCACATCATTTATACATTTATATTACTATTTCATAGATTATTATTATTATTTATTTGTATTTTATTGTCTTAGGTGAGACACAACTATATAGCAGATATGGTTAGCTTCAGTCCTTTGGAAAAAAAATTAAGGTTATAAACATCAGTATTTAATTTTTTTGACTCAGTTCCAATTTGGTATAAAAAAACATTCTCTTCCTTTTCTATTTAGAGCCTCTCCTACTACTTCAGGCCTCAGATTTGGCCAAGAGTTTCTCATGGACAGAAGGAGGAAACCTGGTCTCTCCCCTGTAGAAAGCTGAGCACAGCCCATGTCATCACTGTGGTGAGGTGGCACTGCAGAGGGGTGACAGGTGACTCCGTGAAAACAGCTCATGCACTGTAGCATGAAGGTGACTTGTCCTCTCCTGGGAAGATGCCCATGGGTCAAGCAGGTGGCGGCAGCACAACAAGACATTCTGGCACTGCCAAGCTGCATCCTCCCCTACGGGAAGCAGAGCAGCAGCAGTCCCGCAGTCAAGATGGGCTCATGGGGACTCAACTGAGAGGGCCCTCTAATGTGAACTTCCTCTAGTCTTTCAAACTAAATGTTTTCTACTTCAATAAAACACAGTTTTTCAGATCAAGCCTCTGAATACCTTTCTTGTATCCTTTCATTTCCTAATTCTTCACATATAATCTATCAAAAACTGTTGGCCTAAGCTTCCCAATGTTCTGATGTCTCTCATTTCTTCCAAGTCCAGCCTAATCTAAAATGCCTTCACCTATCAAATGGATTCTGCAGGAGCCTACTCTTGCTGGCTGCTTTTTCCCCTGAGTTTACCAAACACTCCATATTGCTGCCAGAATAGTGATACTACAATGTCATGTCAGGCCACATATGGTGCACAATTCTCCAGAAGCTTTTCATTACACTTCGAATAGAAGCTAAAGTACTTAGTATGTCATAAAGTAGCTCAAAAGTTCAATACATATCCTGAGCTGTTTTTCCAGCTCTGTGCCAGTTACAGGGGACCTGGCCACTGCAGAATGCCCTTCACAAGTTTCTCTGTCATCCCAGCCTGCCAGCTGCATCAAGTTCAGTCCAGTCTGTACTGGTCAGCTTTCCAGGTATGAAAAAAAAAATCTGCTATCGGAAACTTCAAGAAGAGGCTTATTTTGGATCCTTGAGATGCTTTACAGAGTTGGTCACCTCCCTCCAAAGCAGAAGTGTCCCAGTGGAAGGGAAAAGAGGAAAGTCCTCCCAACCTTCAGCATCCAGGATACAGAAAGAATAGAAAGAGTTTGAGAAGAAAGCGCAGAGAGCAGTCAGCCCATGAGGCTGTGTCTCTAAGATCCATTCCCTTCTCCTAGACTCCACTGATTAAGAACCCATTCAGCTCAGACCTCATCAGTGAGCTCAGCACCCTCACAGCCTAATGACCTTTCCAAGTGTCTCCTAGCTCAGGCAGGTTACAGTCAACAGCAGGAAGGGAACCAGCACAACAGCAAGGGAAGACCAGGATGAGCAACTAGAGGGCAGAGGAAGGAGAATTCTGAGTCTTTTCCTACCCTGGACAAATTCTCCAAGACAGGGTAGCTTTCCTTCCTACCTTACCTGGATTCCCATACATCAGGATGCTTCCTGTGCTCCTGGATCCTGCCAGGGCCCAGGCTTCACCTCCACCAGGCCTCCCCTTTTTTGTTCTGGGCTAGGATGGCAATAGTTTCTTGCTGATACTGATCTCTGTTTACCTCTGTCTTATATTTAGTTCTCAGCCATCTTTCTTGTGAATTAGTTTTTCTGTTTTAAATACTTCTAGTGGTTTCTCTTTTCCTGGTTAGACTTTGATAGATAGAAGGGTCTAGCAAAATCAAGTTATAGGCTGCATTTACAACCCAGGAAAATGTAGGATCCTCAGTAAAGAAGCTCTGCAACAGCAGGGAATTTGGCCCCAGGCTTTTTGCCTTTTCAATGCCACCCTTGTGTAGAAGTTTGTGATTGTGTATATCCAAAGAAAGAATAATCCATAAATAAAGTAATAACTTCCCCACAGAATTAGTTGTATAAATTAAGAAAGTGCATAGAAAGCTCTATTTGAGAGAGACATCAGTAAATATTAGCTACTGTCATCTTTAGCATTGAAGAAATTGATATTTAGGTGGTTCTAGAGCCTAGATAAACACTCTGTGAATGTTACATTGTGCTATGGTGGATATAGGGTCAGAATATTGCTAGACATTGAGCTGACATTTGAAAAGAGATAAAATACAAGCCATAAAGCTTACAGTCAGTGTCACAGGTAGAGAGCAGACAGGATATCACAGCGAGGCCTTCTACCTGCTGGTTCTGTGCTCTTTAAAATAGCAAAAACAGCACTAATGATAGATTTCCTTTCTTTCCCCCCCTGTGGAACCAAATGATTTTTAAATGTATATAGGAGCAATGGTGTCAGAATAAAAAATGATGACCTACAGCTTGGATTACCAAATTCTGCCCTTCACTGAAAAGGAGCTTGATGGATTACAGAGGGAGGTAGCAAGAATTGGGGGCACAGCCAAGGAGCCTCGAGGAGGGAAGAAGGGAGGACCAGGGCTCCTTTGTCTTTTCAAATAATGGGTGCAGGCTCTCCTCCTCCATGGGCTCTGTAGGCTTGTGCTCCAAACTACAGAATCCTAACAGTAGCTTCTTCCTTAGAACATTTCATTTAACACTGCTATGCTTGAATACTTAATTAAATGTTTACTAGTAAACAGATGTCAGATGTTCAGAAATCTCACTTAATGTAATTAAAATACATATACTGACTGCTCAGATGTGCGTGCCTTGGCTTGGAGAATTCTTTAGATACTCATCAAGCCCATATTTAGGCTCCTTGTAGAGCTTTTTCAAGTCATCTCTTTGTGCTAAGAAACTGCTTCAGTTTTTACTGTGTTACTGAGAGAGAAAAATAATTAGAAGGGGGAATTGAAAGTCAAACACAGCAAAGGCCGTGGAATGTTGGCTGTGTCTCTAGGCTTTCTCATGCCTTGTCTGCATACAGCTGTCTTTCCAGGCATTTCCTCTGCCCTTCACGTAGCCTGAAGCAGAGCACAGCAACTGAGCACCGTCTGTCACCGCTGTGCCTTATAACATTGAAGGTTCTGGATTCATGCAGATGCTAACCCTTCAGCACCCTCCAAACTAAGATCTCATAGAACCTGGATGTTGCAATAAAAATCAAGTTGCATTTGTACTAAGCTTTTTTCTATCACACACTTTTTTATAATTATTTAAGTAATGCAGGAACAGATTCTTTAAATAAAAAGAAATGAGTGCCAGCCACATAGCTGAGGCCAGGTGTGATCCCTAGCCTGTCATCCTGGTCCCTCTTCCAGGGAATACTGAAATGGTGACTGAGACTGGGCATGGTGCTGCATGCCTGTAATCCCAGCGCTTGCAAGACTGAGAACCAGAGGACTACTATGAGTCTCATCTGTGTAGCAAGTCCCTGTAGTCCCTGTACTAAATACATTAAAAAATAAAAATCAAAAAATAAATTAGAAAGAAATGGATTCAAACAATAGGAAAAATAAAGTGAAAGCCCTCATGAATTCTTTGACCTTCCCAGTTCTTTCTCCAGACTTGCCAATGTAATTGATGGTTTTCTTTTTCTATTTTTTATTTACATTTGCAAAACAAAAAAAACATGTAAATGAACATAAAAACAACTACGCACTCATTGCTGATTGAATAGAAGAGAACCTAATGAACTATGCACTTAACATTTTTACTTCTCAATATAACTTAAAAGGAGCCTTTGTACAAAGATGGCACTGAAGGTGAAGAAGGGAGCCCCTTGCCATTCCCAAAGCTGAAGCCAAAGCAAAAGCTTTGAAGGCCAAGAAGGCCATGCTGAAAGGCATCCACAGCCACAAAAAGAAGGTACAAATGTCATGCACCTTCCTCTGTCCCAAGAAACTGCAGCTCCAGAGGCAGCCTAAATACCCTTGGTACAGCACCCCCAGGAGAAACAAGGTTGACCATTATGACATCATCAAGTTCCCCCTGACCACAAAGTCAGCCATGAAAAAGATCGAGGAAAACAACACACTTGTGTTCATTGTGGATGTTAAGGTCAATAAGCAACAAAGCAAACAAGCTGTAAAGAAGCTCTATGACATCTATGTTGCCAAGGTCAATGCCCTAATCAGGCCTGATGGACAGAAGAAGGCATATATTTGGCTCACTCCCGATTATGATGCATTGGATGTTGCCAACAAAATTAAGTCCAGCTGGCTAATTCTAAATATATATTATTTATATTATATATAATTATATATCTATATGTATACAATTATATTATATTATTTTACTATATTATATAATATAACTTCAGTGTTATTGATGTCAGTACCATATAATAAGACATATCAGAGTTTGTATCTACTGTTACTCATGAATTTCTCGCTTTCATTTTTTTTCAACTCTTTCTACTTATTAGTTAAACTTCATCCCTATTATTAATTGTGAGGCTCCTAAAATTTTAATTGCCACATCAAAGAAATACTCGTGTCTAGGCATTATGTTATTGACCTCTCAAAATCTGTATGCATGCTCATCTGTGTTGGCCAGCATGTGATATTGAAGACCTTTGGAAATCTAATATTGATTTCTGTGCATTTATATAGTTTATGAAATGATTGCTTTATGCTTATCAGTCAATTATATTTCTCCGGCAAGTTGCCTGCCTAGAGGGTTCATTAGTGTCTTTGAATTTCCTCACCTACTTTTTTTTGGAGAAGGAGATAGGATCTTACAATGTAGTTCAAGATGACAATAAACTCCTAAGTGCTAAGGTGATAAACATGTGACATTGCGTCGGATTACTTCTTTCAAACTATGATTCCAAAGAATTACTAATTTAATCTGAATGCCAAAACTACAATGTTCTGTTTCATTTCAGAATGTATCTTCTAGCATATGACACAGTTTTCATCATTTTTATAATAAAGAAGATGTAAGATTTGTGAAGTCAAAATTGACTACATTTTATGCAAATTCCAGTTTCCTTGGGAAAGTCTTTATATCAGTGTCACAGCTTCAATAATCTGTATTTTTCCTTAACTCTTAGTTTTCATCATTTTTATAATAAAGAAGATGTAAGATTTGTGAAGTCAAAATTGACTACATTTTATGCAAATTCCAGTTTCCTTGGGAAAGTCTTTATATCAGTGTCACAGCTTCAATAATCTGTATTTTTCCTTAACTCTTCTCACTGGAGTTTAACATACATACAGAAAACAGAACTGCTGAGTACACAGTGCGGACACAACAATGTGCACATCTGAGAAGGAACATTTCCAGCCACAGTGAGACCTGCTTGAGCTCTCTGTGATGAGAAAATCTACTGCCTTGGTTGTAGCTACTACCCTAAATTTTGGCACCCAAACTCTGTTCTGCCTTATTATTCCATTTTATTTTTATATAGATAAAACCATACAGTATAAAGTGTTTTCAAGTAGACACTTGAAAACATAATTCCTTGATGATTGGCTATGTGTGCATTTAATTTTAGTAGATGCTATTAACTAGAATTCCAACATGCTTGGGATATACATTTATACTGTGCTAAAATTTCACACCCTTACCTTTCAAACATATATGCATGATCCATTTGCCTTATTTTTAAAGTGGCATAAACATGCAAAAATATTAACTTTCAAGATGGTTGTTACATTCATAGTATTTCAGTTACTGGAAGAATTTTAAAAAGACAATGTACTACTTTCTCTTTTGTCAGTTTTATCATAAATAAAATGGCTTTTTCTTAGGGAATGGTCTGCAGGGTGTTCAGGGCCTCATTGCTATAACAGACCTGTAGTGATCCACCTGTTTACAGCCTCCCAAGAGCTGGGATTACAGGTGCGGTCCACCACGTCCAGTCTCAATTGCTATCTCAGCATGTCCCAGGGGCAGGGCTGGAATGGTAGGCCTAGGGACCAAATAACTGTTTTTGAATAAATATTATATTTTTATAATGCCTAAAGGCATATCATCTTATGTTTTATCTGAGCACGCATGCTCACTTCCTCCTACAGGAACACTGATTTTGGTTATTTTTCTCACTTGTATTTCCTCATAAGGTTTTTCATATTCACTTCAACTTTCAGAAAAACACTAGCTGGAAAATAGTTGAAATTACATTACATCAATTTGAAGAGACCAGGTACATTTACCATATTGAATCTCCCAGCTGGTGAACATGAACGAATGCCGTACTTATTTAGAACTTCTGAGACCCAGCCCAGGCCTAGCATATGAGTGGGAGAACTGCTCTTCTTCACCTGCAAAACCTCTCCAGCCTCAACCCAGGCCCAGCATGTGAGTGAGATCTACTGCTGTGCTCTCAGAACTCCTCAAGAACCAACCCAGGCTCAGCATACAGACCTGGTGTGAAACTCTCCAGCTGGAGAGAAGCTAGGGGTGAGAACCACCCAGCTAATCCAGGAGCAGAACATTTTGCCAGAGGGGAATAGTGGGATCACTAACATGGGCTGTAGCAGTAAAAAGCTGAGCACAGCAGTCAGACCCAAGTCAGGCACATAGGCATGAGTTGAAAATTTGTGGATCCAAGGCCAGCCAATATTTTGGCCCTAGCCTTTCAAGGTCAGCGAAGACTCAGGACATAGGAGAACCTGTAGTGCAACGTCATGAAACTCAGTTGAGCTCCAAATTTTCTGAACAAGGAGATTATGGAGCCACAGAGTAAAGAGATTGAAATTCTGCAGTGAGCCTGGTGAGAGTCACTTGGAGAGAAAACTTTCTCTCAAGCTCTCACAGATTGCAAACTGGTCAAGCATTGGCTGTGACTCATCCACATGGATGACACAGACAAAGGATCTACAGAATAATGTACAGGACTACAAGATAAACCCTGAGGGGACTTTACTGACCACATAAGAAATATAAAGTTCATGTGTTGGTATATATGTCTTGCTCTATCTAGGTCTTAACCATCCAGCAGGAAAGTATAAAAATGAAATATACATCACGGGGCCATAATAATAAGTTGAGCTGAAAATGGCTATGGTCGACAACTTCTTCGGATAACTCATTATTGTCGTGTAATGCTGAACTGTGTTGGATTGTGTCATTGAGTTCAGGTACCTAAATTAGTTGAATGACAATGGAGTGCCCATCTTTGACAGGTGTAGACAAAGGAAAGGGTATAGAAATTAAGAATCATGAGTGTTTGTATGGACAGTACAGTTGGGATAGATAATGTTGTGTTTCTACATAATTCTATGAGAGGCAAGATTTGCACTAATGGTGGATGGACAGGATATTATGTCGGATTCTAGTACTATGGACAGCCACTAGGAAAATAACAAGGTAGAAAGTATTAATTATTCAATCTTTGATGTAATTCAGGTATAAAAATTAAGATACACAAACAGCTACAGTCTCTTAATTAACTGATAAGAGAGATACGGTATAATAATGTCTGTAAGTATGATATCATGCATGCACCTTCTGTGATGCCAAAACATTATGAAAACAGTTTGAAATATATTAATTTATTAAAACCATCTTGTCAATGTGTCTTAAAACTGTCTCATTGATATTTGTACTTCAATAAAATAAAAATAAAAAAAAAGAAAATAAAATTTGTGGATCTATACCCAGTAAGCTAAGACACTTTGCTAGATCCAGATATATGAGAGCATCCTCCCTTCTTTCTCTCTTGACTGAGAGGGGGCATAAAAGGTAACCAGGGTGAACTAGTCTACCTGGAAGGGGGAATGATGAAACATAGCTTTGAACTAACTTAATGTAAATTCCCAATTTAATATCTTATTAGCTACACAGACATAATGCTTGCTCTTACTGTCTGAAATACAAACCCATTAATTAAAAATTTTTCAACTGCTAAATACCATTACCATTATTAGTGTTCCTAATTATAGTTCTCTAAACACAAAACTATAACTACCTTAATCATATAATCACTCTTAGGAAAGAAGTTCAGTACGTGCTAAGGTTACAGATGTACCAAAGCTCTACACCAAAGGTGAGAGTACAGTGCTATACAAAATGACAAAGACGACTAAAAGAAATTTCAAGTTCTGAGCCCACCCAGAACAAATGCAGGAGCCACTAGCATAGAAGAAATTGGCATTCACACAGCTGAAATCTCTGAAGTAATAGCATCTGAAGTAAAGAAACAACTGCAGAAGTGTAGATTGGAAATCAGATCAGAAATAACATCTGAAATAAAAAAGAAATGATAACTACAATGAAAGAATTAACAGCTTCTTCTAAAGAAGACACTGATAAAAAAAAAAAAAAAACAGAGGAGAATAGAAAAAAGATGGAGTGGTTGAATGATTTTAGGAAAGAAATAAATAGCATGAACCAGATTCAAAATGATACAGAGGAAATTAAAATCTCAATCACAAGCTTGCAAAATCATTTGAATGAAAGTGAAAATAGACTTTCAGACCTTGAAGATACCATTGCAGCTAGTGAAAAGGAAAGAAAAGATCTCTCAAAAACAACTAGGATGCAGGAGAAAATTCAACATCGACAAGATGATGCAAAGGACAACAACATGAGACTACTATGCATCAGTGAGAAAAGAGTGAATACAAATGATATAAAAAGAATATGGGCAGAAGTAATAGCAGAAAATTTTGCAAATATGGGGAAACAATCTGACATTTAGGTAATCTAAATGTATAGAACTCCAAATAATATCAACCCAATTGAAACCATATCAGACATATAAATCCCAGAAATTGAGAACAGGAACATATACTGAAAGCCACTAGAGAAAGAAGCAGATAACATTAAAAGGAAAACCCATCTGAAAAATGGCAGATTTCTCTTCACAAAATGTGAGGAGAAGAAGAGCATGGAACAGAGTAGTGCAAGTCCTCTATAAAAAGAAATTCCAGCCCAGACTACTATACTGTGAAAAACTCTTTCAAATTTGATGGAGAAGTGAAATACTTCATGAGAAAGAGTAACTAAAGAACTTCATGATGACAAAGCCAGCTCTACACAGACTACTAAAAGATATTCTAGAGAGGGATCAAAATGATCACAACTCTGTGAATGAACCCACTAAACAGGGCAAACAAACACAGGAGAAAAAGGAGTGCATGTCAACCGTAAGTCAATACATCTCAATTATACACATCAATGTAAATGGGCTCAGCTCACCAATTAAAAGGAATAGACTGGCACAGTGTATTAGGAAGCAAAACTCAACAATACGCTTTATACAAGAAACATGCTTAACTCATAGAGAAATTCATAGGATGAAAAGTCAAGGGATAGAAAACAATACTACAGCTCCAGCATCTCAGAAAAAAGCACAGGTAGCAATCCTGTTCACAGACAGTCTCAACTTAAAACCAAGAATGATCAAGTGAAATAAAAAAGGCACTATATACAGGTTAGAAGAAAAATTCAAAAGAAAGAGGTAAACTTCATTACTGTATATACACCAAATATGGGAACACCCAACTATATAAGACAAATCTTAATGAACATGAAAAATTTAATATCAAAAGCCACAATCTTAACAAGAGACTTTTACACTTCTTTATCCCAAATAGGTCAAGCGGACCAAAAATTAGGAAAGAAGCAGCAGAACTAAACCAGAACTTGGAACAAATAGTCTTAATGGATATACAGAGAGTGTCCCACCAAACCACAGCTGATACACATTTTTTTTCAGGTGCACACTGGACATTTTCTAATAAAATAGACCACAAACTAGTCCATAAGTTACATTTAAGTATATGCAAGTAAAGAGAAATCATCTCAAACATATTATTTTGCCACAGAGAAAAATAACTGGAAATAAATGACAAAAGAAACCAGAAAAAAAAAACACAAGTACATGTAAATTAAATACCACTCTCCTGAACAACTGATGGGTTACAGGTGAGATTAAACAATATCTATGATTCTATGAAAATTCAAATACAACTTTTCAGAATTTATGGGATGCAATGAAAGCAGACCTTAGAGGGAAATTTATAGCTGTGAACTCACATATTAGGAAAACAGAACAAATAAATACCCTAATGTTGCAACTCAAAAGTCTAGAAAAGGAAGAGCAAACCAAATCCAAACCAAAAGATGAGAGGAAATCATAAAGATTAGAGCAGAAATTAGTTCAAATAAAATAAAGAAAAAACACTAAGAATTAACAAATCAAAAGCTTGTTGTTTTAAAGATCAAATAAAATTGGTAACCCCCTAGGTAACAACATCAAAAAGAGGAAAGAAAAATTCAAATACAAGCAATAAGGAATGAAAAACGTGAAATTACTACAGACCCAGTGGAAATTCAGAAGATCATCAATAGCTACTTTGAGAATCTTTACTCTCACAGAATAGAAGACACAGAAGAATTGTACAGATTTCTAGAAAGGTACAAATTACCAAAACTGTATCAAAAAGATATAAGAATTCTCGGTAATCCAACAAAAGACAATAAAATAAAAAATATAATAAAAATACCTATCGACAAAGAAAAGACCAGGTCCTGATGGATTCATAGCTGAATTGTACAAGGAGTTTACAGAAGATATAATCACAATACTCCTCAAATTCTTCAATGAAATTAAAAAGGAAAGACATTCTCCCAAAATCCTTCCTGGAGTCAAGTATTACACTGATACAAAACTCAGGGAAAGACTCAACTGAAAAAGAGAACCACAGGCCAATCTCTATCATGAACATAGATGCAGAAATCCTCAATAAAATTCTGGCAAATAGAATACAGCAAATCATCAAGAAGATTACACACCATAACCAGATAGAATTCATCCAAGGAATGCAAGGATGGTTCAGTGCATTCAAATCTATAATTGTAATGTACTATATCAATAGAGCCAAACACAAATACAACTCAATTGGTGCAGAAAAGGCTTTTGACAAACTCCAACACTCATTCATGTTCAAACTCCTACAGAAAATTAGAATAGACGTTCTATACCTCAATCTGATAAAAGCTATCTATGATAACCCAATGGCTAACATAATTCTCAATGAGGAAATACAAATCTTTTACTCTCAGATAAGGCAGAAGGCATGGATGCCCTCTATCACCACCCCTACTCAATATAGTTTTGGAATCATTAGATGGAGCCATTAGACAAAAGTGAGAAATAAAATAAGAATAGGGAAAGAAGTTAAAGTACCATTACTTGCAGATGACATGATAATTTAGTTGGAAGACCCAAAAAACTCCATCAAGAAGCTACTAGAATTGATGCACAAGTTTAGTATCATAAAGGATATAAAGTCAATACTCAAAAGTCAATAGCATTCCTCTACACAGATAACAAACAAACAAACTGAGAGGGAAATTAGAGAAACAATACCTTTTACAATAGCACCATGGAAAATGAAATACTTAGGAATGTAACTAAAGAGGTAAAAGATCTATTCAGTGAAAATTAATTACTCTGAAAAAAAATCATAGAGAATTTCAGAAAATGGAAAGATATTCCTTCCTTCTGGATAGGAAGAACCAATATTTCGAAGATGGCCATACTCCCAAAATTGTTATAAAGATTTAATGTAATCTGTATCAAAACACGACAAAAATACTTCACAGACCTAGAGAAATTATTTCTCAAATTTATTTGGGACTAGAAAAGACCTAGAATAGCAAAGGTAATCCTGGGCAACAAAGACAAGGCAGAATGCATTACAATTCCTGACTTGAAATTATACTACAAAGCTACTGTGATAAAATCAGCATGGTACTGTCAACAAAACAGACCTGCAGATCAATGAAATATATTAGAAGATGCAAAAGCAACTGCAAACACTCAGCCACATTATCTTTGGCAAAGGTGCCAAACATGATTACTGAAAGAAAGATAGACCCTTTACCAAATGGTCCTAGAAAAATATGCTGTCTACATGCCAAAAAATATAACTTAACTAGGGTATATCACCATGCAATAAAATACAGTCAAAATGGATTAAATATATAAACATTAAAACAGAAACACTAAACCTCCAGGAAGTGAAAGTAGAAGGAAATCTTGAAAACATGGTGGCAGGCAAACTGTGCATGAACAAAAACCGGGGCATGCATAATAGTTGAAAAAATTAATAACTGGGCACTCCCCTTATTAAGAAGTTTTTGTATTTCAAAAGAAATTACCAACAGAGTAAAAAGACAATCCACAAATTTGGAAACAATCTTAGCTAATAAACACTCAGACAAAGGCATTTCCTCTAAAATTTATAAAGAACTAAACAAACTTAAGACCCCAAAATTTAAAGTCCACTCCAGAAATGGGCACCTGAGATGAACACACACTTCTTAGAAGAACAAATTACAGAAGCTAATAAGTACAGGAAAAAATGCTCCTGATCACAAGCCATCTGTGAAATGCAAATATAAACAACACTAAGATAACATTTCACCCCAGAAATAATGGTTATCATAAAGGAAAAAACCAACAACAAATGTTGGAGAGGCTATGGGGAAATAGGAATCCATCTCCACTGGTGGTTGGAATGTAGACTTTTGTACCCATTATGGAAATCAGTGTGGAGATTCCTTAAAAATCTAGGATTGGAAATCCCATTCAATCCAACTGTCCTGTACTGTAAATTTTCCAAGAACTGAAAACATCATATCATAGTGATGTATGTATGCCTATGTTTTCAGCAGCACAAATTGTGATACCTGAATCTTGGAAGCAACCAAAATGCCTGTCATCTGAGGATGGATGAAAAGGACGTGGTATTTTTATACATTGGAGTATTACTCAGCTATAAAAATGATAAACTCAGCCGGACGTGGTGGTGCATGCCTGTAATCCCAGCACTCGGGAGGCTAAGGCAGGAGGATTGTTGTGAGTTTAATACCAGCCTGAGCTACAAAGGGAGCTTAAGGCCAGCCTGAACTGCATAGTGAGACCCTGTCTCAAAAAAAAAAAAAAAAAAAAAAAAAAAAAAAAAGATAAGCTCAAAGCCTTCATATATAAGTGGATGCGACTTGAAGATACACTCACAAGTAAAATAAACCAAACCCATATGTGTAAATACTATAATATCTTCCTATTGTAAGAACTCAAAAGAAGCAGGATGGAGAGACAGTCAGTAGAATAAGTGCTTGCCTGGTTAGTGCAAGGTCATGTAAAAAAAAGAAAAACAAAAATTAAAAAATGGGACAGGAAGATCGCTCAGTCGAATAAGTGATTGACTGGCAACTGGTAGGGCCTGAGTTCAATCCCATGAAAAAACAAAAACAAACAAACAAAAAACTTCAAAGGAAGCAATAAAAATTGAAAGGTATAAGACACCTAAATGGAAAGTGAGAACTTAAAAATAAACAATGAAACATCAAAGAGAAGGCAAGAAGAAAAGCTAGGAAACAAGGCAGGGGCAAAATTGTACATTTATGTACATAAGATAGTTAATACAGTGGTCAACCAGGTTTTTGAAAGTAGAAGGTAACAGGTAGAATTCTCACCCTGACTAAGTATATGTGCTGAACCAAGCAACTGCAACAAGGAGAACAAAGTGTAATAGCAGGGCCATGCTTGAATGTCTGTCATTCTGGTCTTCTACGTGTATACTGCTTCTAATGGTATATCAAATATTGGAATACTCTCTCTCAAATAAATATTTGTTTTTAAAAAAGGTAATAAACCAATACAAAAGGCAAGAAAACGAATGTCATAGGACTGTCATGCTACAATGTTGCATATGGTTATATTTCTAAATTTCTGTGTAAAAATGTGTAACTGTTTATTTTTATTTTATTTTTAGTATTTTATCTTTTTTCAGATTCTACAGGGTTTTAAAGTTTAGCACATCAATGATTCTTGGAAAAGAGCTGTTCCATGTTATGACTAAGGCATTTGCTATTCAGATAGATATGATCTCAAATGCCTATGTTATAGGGTATTAATATAGCTTCTCTTCTTGAGGGTTAACAACTTAAATTTACAGACCAAAAACTTAAAAAAAAAAAAGAAGGGCTACAAGGATTGATAATACTTTGTCCCTAACCCTTCAAGGTCAGTGAGGACTTAGGATAAAAGAGAACCTGTACTGTAACATTCTGTAACTCAGTGGGGTCCCAAATTTTCTGTTCAAGGGTATTATGGGATCACAAAGGAAAGTGATGGATGATGTATAGTGCACTTAAAGAGAGTCACCTAGAGAGAAAACATTCTCTCAGGATTTCACAGAGTGCAAACTGGTCAAGCAATGGCCACGAGTCATCCAAATGGCTGACACTGAGATCTATAAATTGCTGTACATGATTACAGGATAAATCCAGAGGGGATCTGACTGACCTTGTCAGATACAAAAGTTACATTTTTGCTTAGATAGGTCTTGTTTTATCTTAGTCTTAATTGTCCAGCAAAAAATTATAAACATGAGCTATAAAAAGTAAAGCCATATTAATCTAATGAGCTATAAAAAGCTCAAGTCAACAACTTCTGACATGCCTGTTCCACTGATAACTCACTGCTATTATGGACTACTGGACTATTTTGAAATATTTTGCTGAATTCATGCACCCATAAGATTTGAATGGCAATGGAACACCCATCTTTGACAAAACTAAACAATAAAGGGGGATATAAATATAGGTACATTTTGCAGTGAGAAAAATATATGTATATCTGCATATACAAAATAGGATAGATATACAGCTACTTTCTCTTAGTTCAATGAGAAGAGAAATTTATACTAATAGTGTTTCTACAAGATATCATGTCTGCATTGTGTACTTTGAATAACTAGTACAAAGACAACAATATGCAATGTATTAATTATTGTAACTGTCCTATTAACCTGTTTTTAAACTGTCTCATTGCTATTTTTCTCAATAAAAGCAATAAAAATATAACTTCTTCAACTTTTGTCAAAAATGCTTTGTAGAGTACTATTAACAATTTTGCATACATTTTAGTTTATTTTCAATATAAGGTGTCTGCAGTGTAGCAAATCACATGATCGTGCTGTTTGCCTGGGACTCCAGGACCATGTCCTTTGTCTTCTCTTTTGTTGCAGACCTTCCTAAGTGGCAGTAACCTGGTCTTCTTGCCCCCACCTGTGCCCCCAAAGCTGAAGAGCTTTTGGCATGTGTCCGCAGAACTGAGAGGATTTCACATTTTTTATTTAAACGTTATTCCTGGCCTTCTGGATCCCCACTCCAGTCAGAGAACAGGCCCAGCATGTGAGTGGAACTTCCTACATCAGACAGGCCCAGTGTGGAATCCTACAGCAGTACTCCCTACAGAAGGGCTAGAGGCAAGACCCACTCAGCTGATCCAAGAGCAGTGGCACCACAGATTCATTCCCACAGACTCCAGCAGGAAGAAGTGCGGCACAGCAGCCAGACCCAAGCCACACCCACCTGGACAAGTTTGAATTTGGTAGATCCAGACATGGTGCTAAGGTAATGACTACCAAAACTCTGCACCAAAGCTCAGAAGACAGTGCTATACAAAATGATCAAAAGAAGGATCAAAATGCACTCTCAGGCCCCAAGCCCACCCAGCACAAATGCAGGAGACAATAGCATAGAAGAAATTGGAAATTACACCTGAAATCTCTGAAACAATAGCATCTAAAGTAAAGAAACAACCGCAGAAAGCGATAGAGAGAATCAGATCAGAAATAATTTCTGAAGTAATAAAAGAAATGATGACAACAGTGAAAGAAGTACTAAGTGCTTCTAAAGAAGACAATTTAAAAAATAGAAGAAAAAAGAAAAATGATGGAATCCTTGAATGAGCAATATAGGAAAGAAAGAATGCATGAAGCTGATTCAAATGATATATAGGAAATTAAAATCTCAATCACAGGCTAGCAAAATCAGTTGAATAAAAGTGAAAATAGATTTTCAGACCTTGAAGACACCATTGCAGCTAGTGAAAACGTAAGAAAAGATCTCTTAAAAACAACTAGAATGCAAGAGAAAAGTAATTTAGCATCTGCAAGATGATGCAAAGATGAACAATAGGCTAATAGGCATCAGTGAGAAAGAAGGAGTCAATGAAAATGTTATAAGAAGAATACGAAGTAATAGCAGAAAACTTTCCAATTACGGGGAAACAATCTGATATTCAGGTAAGCAAAGCATATAGAACTCTAAGTAATAAATCTCAATTAAAACCACAACCAGAAATATAATAATCAAGATCCCAGAAATTTAGCACAGGAATAGTATACTAAAATCCCCTAGAGAAAAGAAACAGATTACATTTAAATGAAAACTCAACAGAATAATGGCAAATTTCTTTTCACAAATAAGCCAGGAAGAGGATGAAACAAAGCCTTGAAAGAAAGCAAATTTCGACCCAAACTGATATATCCTGTAAAACTTTCTTGCAAGTTTAATGGAGAGTAAAATATTTCCATGACAAAGAACAACTAAAGAATTTCATGACAACAAAAACCAACCCTACACAGAGTACTAAAAGATATACCAGAGATGTATCAAAATAACCACAACACCATGAATGGGAAAGGAAAGAACCTACCAAGTAGGGCAAACAATTAAACACAGGAGATAAAGGGTACAACAGCAGTCTTTCAATTATTCTTTTCTATAAAACAGCAAAATGTTTGCAGCAGCATACTCTACAATTAGACTTCTCTTACACGCTATGTGTCTTGATTATGTCTGGGTCTACAGAGTGCATATCAAGAAAACAGCAGTAGATCAGTCCCACAAGTGACACCTGGCCACCAATAAGCATAATGGACATTGTCCAGATCCACCACAGAGTAGAACTTGTGTGATATCTTATCCCCAAACTGTTAGTGCTAGTCAAATATTTGCCATTCCAGTATATTTGTTATATTTTATTCTTAGTATTCTTTACTATCATGAATATTTTATCTTCCTTGATATTTTTGTATATAGTAGTCTAATAAAATACTATGTAAGTACTCCAAATTAATTACAAATTTACATATCAAATTACATATGATAAACTACATTCTGGCCTCTTACTTGGATTCAGAATTTAATTTTACTTTCTGAGTATCATTCTGAAATATCTAATTTAATTGTGAATTAATATTTAATTTTCTTGAGATTGTCAATTTTACTTTTTGTTTCTTTGAACTTACTATACTGTTTCTTTGAACTTACAATCTATATGACACAGTACGATATTTTCTCCTAGTATTAGAAACTTTAAAAAGTGTATTTCCATTTTCCATTGACTTTATATTAGTTTTTCTTTCTATTTTTAATTTATTTTATTGAAGAACAAATAACAATGAGACAGTTTCAACTCAAATTAGTAGAACAGATTCAATAATTAATACATGGCATATTGTTTTCATAGTGGTTTTCGTTGTACAAGGTGCATACATGATATTTTATCTACAAACACTATTAGAGCAGAAGCCTCTATTCAATCAATTAAGAGAATGAAGCTGTATACCTGTCTTTTTTAAAAGCTGAATTATAGCACAGTTTCAATAATTAATACTTTTTACATTGTTATCGTCCTAGTTGTTATCCTTAGTACAAGGAGCAGACAGAACATCCTGTCCAAACACTATTAGTGCAAATATTTCTTCTCATAGAATTATGGAAAAATATTGCATATTTATCCGAACTATACTGTTTATACAAACACAGAATGGTCCTTCCTTTGTATCCCCTTTTTGATGTTTAGTCCTGTCAGAGATGGGTATTCTATTGTCATTTAATTGTTATAGGTGCTTGAGTTCAGCGAAACAATACAACACAGTCCAGGAGTCCATAATAATAGTGGGATATCTGAAGAAGTTATTGACTAGAGCCATTTACAGCTCAGCTTATTATTATGGCTTTTTTATATAACACTTTTTTATAATTTTCTTCTAGATAGTTAAGACTTAGCTAAAGCAAGACCTATATAACAAAAAATGTAACCATTTTATCTGATAAGGTCAGTCAAGTCCCCTCAGAGTTTAACCTGTAACCATGTACCTCACTCTACAGATCCTCTGTCAGTGTCAGCCATATGGATGAGTCATGGCCATTGCTTGAACAGTTTGCTCTCTGTGAAAGCCTGAGAGAAAGTTTTCTCTCCATGTTTCTCTCCTTAGGCACACTACAGATTTCAGTCTATTAATATAGTGTATTACATTTATAGATTTTCGAATATTGAACCATCTTGCATCCATAGGATGAATCCTAACTGGTCATGGTGTATGATCTTCTTGATGATTTGCTGTATTCTATTTGCTAGGATTTCATTGAGGATTTTTGCATCTATGTTCATGATGGAGATGGGCCTGTAGTTCTCTTTTTTAGTTGTGTTTTTCCCTGGTTTTGGAATCAGTATAATACTTGCCTCCAGAAATGATTTTGGGAGGACTGCTTCCTTTT
Organism: Ctenomys sociabilis; assembly: GCA_004027165.1. Classification (NCBI taxonomy): domain Eukaryota; kingdom Metazoa; phylum Chordata; class Mammalia; order Rodentia; family Ctenomyidae; genus Ctenomys; species Ctenomys sociabilis. The sequence continues at coordinate 3,401 of PVKA01025649.1, read as the reverse complement.
CAATTTCATTGAAGAGTTTGAGTGGTGTAGGGATGATATATTCTATAAATTTCCTGTGAATCCATCAGGACCTGGACTTTTCTTTGCCGGCAGGCTTTTTATTATGCTTTGTATCTCCTTGGCTGTTATTGGGTTATTGAGAGTTGTTCTATTTTTCTTTATTCAGTTTTGGTAATTTGTACCTTTCAAGGAATCTGTCCATTTCTTTTGTGTCTTCTACTCTGTGAGCGTAAAGATTCTCGAGGCAGCTATTGATTATCTTCTGAATTTCCACTGGGTCTGTGGTGATTTCACCCTTTTCATTCCTTATTGCTTGCATTTGAATTTTTTCTTTCCTCTCTTTGATGAGGTTAGCTAGGGACTTATCAACTTTACTTAGCCTTTCAAAGAACCAGCTTTTTGACTCACTGATTACTTGAACTGTTATCTTCATCTCAATTGAATTAATTTTTGCTCTTATCTTTATGATTTCTTCATCTTTAGGCTCTGTGTTTGGTTTTCTCTTCCTTTTTTAGATGTCAGAGGTGCAACGTTAGGGTGTTTACTTGTTCCCATTCTGTTTTTCTAATGTGTGAGTTCATAGCTATGATTTTCCCTCTGAGAAGTGCTTTCATCACATCCCATAAATTATGATAAGTTATGTTTGAGTTTTCAGTGAATTGAATATATTGTTGGATTTCTTGTTTAATTTCATCTGTGACCCATTGATTGCTGAGTAGGATGTTGTTCAATTTCCAAGTATTTAGTGGGTCTTTCTGGTTTATTTTGTTGTGTATTTCCAGTGGTCTCATAATATGCATGGGATAATTTTTGTTTTCTTGCAAATACTTAAGCATGACCTATGGACTCATGGGTGGACTATTTTAGAAAGTACAGATTTGCAGCTCAAAAAGAATATGTATTCAGCTGTAGCTGGGTGGAACACTCTGTATATGTCCACCACGTCCATTTTTTTGCAAGCTCTGGTTCACTTCTGCTACCTCTTTGCTAATTTTGTGCCTGGCTGACATATTTTTTTTGAGATAAGGGTGTGTTAAGACTTCCTGTTAAGATTTCTTTCTTATGTAATAGATTTTTCATGTCCATTAATATTTCCCTTATATAGTTGGGTGCTTCTGTGTTTGGTATATAGATATTTTTGAGTGTTACCTCTTCCTCTTCAAGTTTTCCCCTAACCAATATATAGTGGCCTTCTTTACTTAGTTTGATCCTTCTTGGTTTCAAGTTGAGACTGTCTGAGAACAGTATTGCTTCCCCTGCTTTTCTCTGAGGTGCTAGGGCATGTAGTATTGTTTTCTATCCTTTGACTTCAAGCCTCTGCATGTCTTTTTGAGTTAAGTATGTTTCTTGTATACAGCATATTGTTGGGGTTTTTTTCCCAATCCACTGTGCCAGTCTATTTCTCTTCATTGATGAATTGAGTCCATTTAAATTAATGGCTATAATTGAAGTATGTTGACTTATGATTGTCATGCTATCTTCCTGCTGTTGTTTACTCCTTTTTATCCTGTGTCTGATTGTTTTTCCTTTTTAGTGGGTTTCTTCTGTTCTCGTTTGTGGAGATGTCGTCATTGTGTTCTCTAGAACATCTTTCAGTAACCTGTGTAGTGATGGCTTTGTCATCATGAAATTCTTTAGTTTTTCTTTGTCATGGAAGTATTTTACTTCTCCACCAAAATTGGAAGAGAATTTTGCAGGGTATAGTAGCCTGATCTGCAAATTGTTTTCATAGAGGACTTGAAGTACTGTGCTCCATGCTCTCCTTGCCTTTATGGTTTGTGAAGAGAGGTCAGCTATAATTCTGATAGGTTTTCCTTTTAATGTGATCTGCATCTTTTCTCTAGTGGCTTTTGGTATATTATTCTTGTGTTGGATTTCTGGGATCTTGACTATTATATGTCTCTCTGTGTTTTTAGTAGGATTGAAGTTATTTGGCATTCTGTATGCTTTGGTTACCTGAATGTTAGAATGTTTCCTCATATTTGGGAAGTTTTCTACTATTACTTCTGCCTATATTCTTTTTATATCATTTGTATTGACTCCTTCTTTCTCATTGATGCCTATTAGTCTCACATTGTTCATCTTGGCATCATCCTACAGGTGATAGATTATTTTTCTTGCATCCTAGTTGTTTTTAAGAGATCCTTTATCACCTTTCCACTAGCTACACCAGAGTCTTCAAGATCTGAATCTCTGTCTTCACTTTCACTCAATGGTTTTGTAGACTCGTGTGAGATTTTAAGTTCTTCTATATCTCTTTGACTCTGCTTCATGAGATCTATTTCTTTCCTATATTGCTCAGTCACGGAATCTGTCATATTTCTTATCTCTTCTATTTTTTATCAGTGTCTTCTTTAGAGGTGGCTATTAATTCTTTCGCTGCAGAATTTTTTCCAAATTGAGTTTCCTCTGTATATTTTCATATTTGATTCTTTACTTCAGATGCTATGATTTCAAACATTTTTTATTTCAAAAATTATTTCTGGTTTGATTTTCTCTTTACCTTTCTGCTGTTGTTTCTTTGCTTCTGACTCTGTTCATTCATTCATTTCAGCTGAGATAGTGTCCTCTGCCCTTATCATTGATGGGATCATGGCCTGAGATTGTATTTTGCTCATTGCCTTTTTCATTTTGTATAGCACTGACCTCTGACCTTTGGTGTAGAGTTTTGATGCAGTTAGAACCTTAGCACATAATGAGATTCGGGTGCAAATCTATTAAGTTTGAGTTTATACAGTTATGCCTGGCCTGGATATAGCTGTTATGTTCAACTTCTTTTTGCTTCAGCCCTTGTGGCACAACTGTGAGCCTGTCGTTCCCCTGTTGTGCCGCTGGTCCAGGGAGCACCAGGGAGTGCTGAAACTCTCACACACACTTCCCCATCCATGCTGGGCTGGATCAGGGGCCAGAAGAGTCACAAAAATTCTCAGTCACTCAGCAGGCTTGGTGGTAGGGGCTCCAGGGAGCGGGCCAGGCTGAAGTGGATTGTGGCAGAGTCTCAGAACTTCTCACTAGCTCAGCAGGCCTGGGTGTAGGGGTTCTGGGGGGTTGCACAGCAGGCTGGGCTGGGTTGGTTTGGGGCAGAGATTGTCTCAGAAATTCTCACTTGCTCGCTGGCTTGGAGGCAGGTGCTCTGGGGAGCCACAGGGTCACAGAGGAGTAGTTGAGGTTCTCATTCACATGGGTGCCTGAGTTTTGCTCTCTGGGTGTCTCTCCAGCAGCGAAATGGGAAGTTCTCCCTCACACTCACAGGTCCTGGCTGGGGAGCATTGGGGCCGACAGTCTCACAAGTTCTCACTCGCTCAGTGGCAGGGGCTCTGGGGAGTTCCAGGGCTGGCTAGGATGGGGTAGATTGGGACCGGGAGAGTCTCCTATATTAGTTTTTCTTTCCCTTTTACACA
>PVKA01025648.1:0-32729 GCA_004027165.1 Ctenomys sociabilis | reverse complement strand
GTGGTAGTAAGTCTTTTTTTTTTTTTTTTTTTTTTTTTTTGGCAGAACTGGGGATTGAACTCAGGCCGTTGCGCTTGCAGGGGGAAGTGCTTATCCCACTGAACCATCTCCCAGCCCTGATCCTGAGTCTTGTCTGCCTGCCGAAAAAGCAGCTGACAGCGAGCAACAAGCAGGCCTGGAGAGCAGGGTCGAGGCCAGGGCACCAGCGGGCACTACGAAGGCCCAGAGGAGAGTGCGGATACCACAGACAGCTGGGCTTGAGGGGAAGCCTGCCAGCTGAACAGCTAGACCTGGATGCCCAACTTCCGCCTCCGCCTATTATGGGTGGGGCTGGCAAAGGGCACTTCCGGTTTTCCTGGCTCCTGTCTTTGCAGGGCCTTGCCTAACAGTGGAAGGTTTCCCAAGGTGCTTCGCACCGGTCAGAAAGCTGTGAGGAACCCCTGACATCTCTGGTGCAGGTGGAGCTGTGGGAAAACTCCAAGGGCTTTGGGATGACTGCATCCCAGGAAGAGTCCTTGTCTACCAGCAGGATCGTGGGCACATTTCTCTATGCTAGTAACCTATGGGCTCCTGTGACTTCCCAGGATGGAAATGGACTCCTGACAAAGCCTTAGCCTCCTAGGCGGCAAGGCAGGTCTCCTTTTAATAGAGAAACCCCATGTGCTGGCCTTAACTCGTTCTGCTGCTTTTCAGAATGTCCTCACTGAACCACCCCCAGGCCGCATGTCCTTGCTTGCCCTCCTGAAGCCCACAGTTTACCTGTCTTATGGTTTAACATAAGCAGGCTACCATGAAGTAGAGAGCTTGGCAAGAGGGTTAGGTTACTACAAACTTAAATCCTGAAGATTGGGATTTAAAAATTTTTTTATTATTATATTTTTTAATCTGGGCTATCAGACCTGACATCAGGGCGCAGTTCTTTGTGTTTCGCGTGAAACTTTGTAGAGAGTATAGACGGTGGTCTTGTTTGGCCATGCTGAGGCATGGCTCCACAGGTTTTTCCATTACTGAACATGAGCTCATCTGTGTGAATCAAACTATTTGCCATCTGTCCACAGCCATACACCTCTCTTGTGGTTAACACTCCAATCAGCAGCTGAGTTTTTCTACATTATTGCTCTGAATCTTTGATGCAAATATCATAAACATGAACAATAGGTTTTAATTCACCACCTGAGATACAAAATGTATACAAATTGGAAAAGACATATTAAAGTAATCATAATGACTGGATATATAGGCCCCTTGTGAGACTTGTTTCTGATGAATTGTGTACCTATAAATATGTGAATGTATGTATCACTGCATTGTGACCTCCTTAGCTTAAGATTGAATGGAATTTCTGGTATTAGTTTTTGAGGAGTTTCTGTATGATTTCCACAGTGGTTGAATTAGTTTTCATTCATGCCAACAATTAAGAGGGCTACTTTTCCTTGAAGCTATTATTATTATTATTATTATTATTATTATTATTATTATTATTATTATTAGGCACTGAGAATTACTTGTGCCACTGAGCTATATCCACAGTCTGATGTCTTTTTTTTTTTTTTTTTTTTTTTTTTTTTTTTTTTTTTTTTTTTTTTTTTTTTTGGTACTGGGGATTGACCTCAGAACCTTGTGCTTACCAGGCAAGTATTTATTCTACTGAGCTATCTTCCCTGGCCTAGATGCAGTCATGTTAGCCCTTGTTATTGTTTGATTTCTTCATGTTGGTGTAAAAAACAATCTCATTATTATTTTCATTTGCGTCTGTCTAATGACCAATGATGTTGAATATTTCTTCCTGTATCTATGGCCAATTTGTAATTGTACTGTGAAGTGTTTATTGCATTTGGGATTTTATGATGGAGTCTTGAATACTGGGGTCTTTTTATGAGTTCTTAGACGATAGTATTAAGTCAATCAGATACACAAGCTTAAATATCACTTGCTTTCTCTTATTCTCTTCTATAAGAATAAATTTAACTTAGAGCTTTTCTACATTTATTTCCTAGTTTTCTCACATGAGTAAGGCTACTAAGGGAATATTGACCATTTGAAAAGAACCAAGAAGAAATTTTTCAGTTCCAAAATAACTTCTTCAGAAAATTGTCAGTAAGCATCATAATTCTCATAAGTCCCTGAACATACTTGTGTACATAAAAAGATAAGCAAATTCATGAGATACTTCCTACTCTTTCTATTTTATAGGCTAAGGTGCTACACACATGCTGGTTCAAGAAGCTGGACAGAGCACATTTACTACAGCTGTACTTTGACTACACATCAACAAAATCTATGCCTCTTCAGCCTCCACAGGTACCATAAAAGTAAACAAATAAGTATCCAAAGACTGTTACCAAATAATTTAACATTCTGGTGAAGAATTAGTACAGAAAAGGAAAAGGCTACAGAACATAGTCTCATACATCAGACTTTTTGATTTTTTTCTTTAACTTTCTGGTCTTCAAGTTCAGCACCATCATTTACTGTTTGTGAGATCTTAAGCAAGTTACATTCCTTAGCCTACATTTTCTCATCTACAAAATGAGAATGCCAACATCTATATGATGGAATTATTAAGGATCCTGAATGAGAGGAGCTACATAAAAACTTTCTCTAGTCTCTTAGCCCAAGTAAATATCAGTTGCCTTTACTCAGGATTTAAGTTTCTTGCTATCACTTCACCATTATCCATTAAATACACAAATATTCGGGTGGTTTGCATAGATTTATCTCACAAATGCTTTGGGAAGCCAACTCATGTGTATGCCAGGAAAATTTCAGCTCTGCTTTCTTAGGGCGCTTCTGTGTTATCATTTCATTTTCTAAATATGCCCATTTTTAGTTTAGTTCTTATTTGCTTTCATTGCAGGGCTAAAGCCAAGAGAACATTTGGATAGGGCTGGGCTTATCACTATGAGTCCAGTGTACATAGTAAGACCATGTAGACACTGTGTTCCCTTTATTAAATGCAAAAAAATAAAGTTTATGAGTATTACTAAAGTTTTACTTTATGAAAATCTGTTGCTTTAAGACATAAAAGATAGCATCTCTTCATCCTTGCTAGAATATTGAGACTACTTATATCACAAGATCTAAGAAGTGTGAGACACCTTTGTTCTAAAACAAACATCCCTTGTGAGTAGCTGGTTTGTTCCCTAGCATATCAGAGCAACAGTGAATTGTGTAAAATGCCTTCAGTGGATCTAGGGAGGTTCACTGTCCACACACAACTGGATAGGTAACCTGTTGTTTTACAGCTTTCATTATACCTCTGTAAGCTAGAAGGTATAAGACAGATAAAAGGAAGACAAAAATACCCTGAGGGCCAGTCTGGGAGGTCAGTGTACTAAAGTAACTACTTTGGCAGAGTGCAGTAGCCAGAGTTGGATCCCTGGCATTCTGTGTTGGCTCTGCCCCAGGGGTGGGCTGAGAATGGGATTGAGATTGGGCATGGTAGTGTGCACCTATAATCCCAGTGCATGGGAGGCTGAAAGTCCAGTGTACATAGTGAGACTGTGTAGACACTGTATCCCATGTATTAAATGAAAAAAAAAAGGTTATGTGTATTACTAAAATTATACTTTATGAAAATCTGTTGCTTTAAGACATAAAAGATACTGAAACAGTTTGTTTTTCTACAAAATATTCCTAAGGGCCTTATCTGTATTAAACCTAGAAAGTAGGTCCTGGACCTGTATCTTTCACATGTAGATTGCAGTCCTTCCTGACAACTTCTATGCTCAGGACAGGATCCCCTATGAAGAGAGCATATGAGAGAGGGATAATTAACACTAAGCACTGGAATTTCTTTGCATTTCACAAAATTGTCCAAAACCTGGGGACACTAGAATATACATTTTAGAGACCTCATTAATGGGATGATCTCTAGCCTCCATCAGTATATCTAGCTCAAGGTCACAAAGCGGCTCTCTTCCTCTTGAAGTCCCACACTTATTTCTTTATGTGTGTACTTTTTAACATGTGCTTTGGGGCCAAGCAGATGACTCAGTGGAATAAGCAGTTCCCTGGCAAGCACAAGGGCCTGATTTCAATCCCTGGTCTCGCAAAAAAATAAATAAATAAAGTGTGCCTTAGAGAATTACTGCTGGGTCTTCAATATGTTTTTTATGTGACAGGAGTCAGCAATTCAAAACCTTCACCAAGGGTTGGCTGAGTCAAGGTTCCCTGTTAATGCTTAGGGCATCTCCTAGTACCCTGTGTGCTGTCACTTCCTTGGAGAGACAGTGGCAGGAGGTGAGCAAAACAGAGTTTGATTTTCGTTACTGCAGCCAAAAGAGTTGTTTTGTTTTCCTTTCCCACTTCTCCAGCCTTTTGCCCTTTGATGCATAGCTTCTCACCCTTCCCTGCCTGCCTCCCTTCCCTTTCTCCTCCAGCCTGGTGCTGTCTTGCTTTTGCTCTTCCTGCAAAGTTCTGCAGCTTCAGAGGCAATCAGTTCCTTAAAGGCAGTTTGGCTGTAGACTGGACCTTTAGTGTTTTCGTTTCTGCTTTTTCTGATACCAATCATTTCCTAAGTGCCTATAGACCATTTATTCTCAGTAAATGAAATGGGAAATGGTGTCAAGACATCTACCCTAAGACAGTAGCCTCATTAGACATCTCCTTGGGTCCATATATGCTGTACCTGCATTAAGTGGAACTAAGCTTTGTGCATTACCTGGAACCAGTCACAGCAAAAATCTTCACATCTACAAACCAGAGACATGGTCCCTGCTTTTCCACCCTGTAATACTTAAGAGTTATAGTGGCACATTGTTCATAAAAGCATAGACTTCTTTATTTTAAGTTATTGCTTGGCCACTGTTATAGTGAAAATAAGGAAAGCCAGATTTCTTAACAAATAGTGACTGTATATTCTACCTGTTTTGCTTATTTAAGTATCTCGAAACAAATGGAGGTTTTATATTAAAGATAACTCACCATTCTAGTTTTTTCTTCAAGTTTAACGTTCTTGTAACATTTGTATTTTCTAGACTTCCTTACTCCTAGTCAAGCTGATGCTCACCTGTGCTATGATTACAGCTAATGATTGTGTACCTATTCCTTAGAACTCTGTAATGTGTCTTGTGTATTACATGAACAGTGTTCACAAATCAGTCTAGTATGAGGTTTATTAGCCTACTGAATCCAACCATATCGAAAATTTTTTTCTGTGGTGAAAATCAGTAAACCTTTAACCCACTAATTGGATGAGGTGAGTCAGTTTTCCATGTCTTTCTTAGACCTCTTTGAAGCCCATCCAGGGGTAATAGCTCACCAGCAGTCTTATTCAGCATCAACAGAGCCCTTCTGTTGTCCCGAGACATCTAAGAGTGTTAATGTTGGCAGTTTTTCTTTGCAGTCTAAAATTGTGCTGAATCATCCAAAGATCTCTGATAAACCAGGTAGAAAACAATGAAGGGATTTTGTTATAGAAATTGTTTGTATTCTTTTCTAGTCTTTCTTAATGGCTATATACTTTCTAGTCCTATTGTAAAGTAATTTTTCTTTACAAATTGTCATTGTTTAGTACCTTAATTTCTAATGGAGGTCCTTTTAATTGATATAATATTGTTATTCAATCACAAACATGAATAATGAGATTCCAACACTCATGTTAAAAAATCTCTTTTTTATGTTTTTTAAAAACATCAGTAATGGTTGCAGAGGCTGGCGTGCTAGCTCAGTAATCCAGAGTGGCTGCTTAGGGAAGCTTAGGAAGCTCAGGGACTGTGGTTTGCTCCCCAGCACCAAGGGAATGCCATCCCTGTCTAAAGGTCTGGATGAGCCAGCCACAAAAAAAAAAAAACAGAAAACAAAAACAAAAGGAAAAGAAAAAGAAGTGATTAAACTAGTTTTAGCATCATTTTCTCTGAAATGTTCACTTTTCTTTCCTTTTTTTTAGAAGGGTCTACAGGGTTTCAGGCTCTTACTACTAGATCAGACTCATACTGATTCTCCTGTTTACAGCCTCCCAAATTCCGGGATTACAGGCTCAAGGCACCGCACCCACTCTCAATCACCATCTCAGTGTGCCCTGTGAGTGTGGCCAGCACAGCAGGCCAGGGGACAAAACCCCTGCTCCCTGTACCTGTGAAATGTTAATTTTTCAAAACTGGAAATTCTCTTCAAGCTACTAGTTTGTTAGAACAATGGTTAGTTGTACTTATGTACTGTATTTGGTTTTGGTTTTGGGGTTGCAGCATTGACCTGAACTTCAGGTTGGCTCAGAATCACAGAGTAGCCCAGGCTCGATCTAAACTCACAGCCACCCTCCTGCCTTTGGCCCTCATGTACTAGAACTGTAGGTGTGTGCCACCACATCTGGCCCGATTAGCTTACTGTACAACCATCAGTGTCACCTTATCTGTCCAAAGAATAGACAAGGCATAGCAGGAAGGCAGCTTTTTACTTCGCCCATTAATGTCAATGTCTCTGTTTTCTCAGTAGCTCATGTAGAAGCCAATGTTTTGGATTTTCTTCAGTTTTCTTCTAATATAAACACATATTTTTTGAATTAAATTTCTTTGTCTGCATTGTATAAAACCCAAAGAATGCTTAAATCAGAATGCACGGTAGGATGCTGTGGTCTTATATGCTTGGCTGCAGCCCATTTAGCACAAGGGAAGTTTACATTCTGAGGGAAGCAAACATAATGATTCCACACACCATACCCTTTATTACCCTGCCTCAGTTCCTGTGTTTCTTCCTATAGGGTCTTGATTGATTCTATATTCCATGAGATTAGAAGATTCTGCTCAATAATTCATGGGTTAGTACTTCAGATGCAGAGATCTGGATGAATATATTCATCCAGTATCATGAAGTAAGCTGTCAGCAACTCTCAGTTGAAAGTTAGTGTGCATTATTTGTTGAATAGGTCTATGAGGACTGATAAAAATAGAACAGGACTTGCAGGAAGCTAAATAGAAACAATATTTTGCATATATACAGTATAATTCTGTCATTTCATATTTCCTGACATATCATGGTGTTTCTGAACAATGTTCATATCATGTTGTGTTTGTAGATAGAGTGTAGTCAATTCCTTGACATCTTGTCTCTTCAAGACTCGGATTATGATAGCCCCTGCCCTGCACAGGCTTCATTGCCCACAATGGCTGTGTTAGTTGATGATTTGTGTCAATTTGGCTGAATCGGCTGCGGCAGTATCTGTGAGCTAAATGAAGCTTTCCTTCCTTGTTTTAGGGTGTCGGGTATTTGTCCCAGGAATAAGTCAAAAGTAACTTGAGACAGAATTTGGTAGCAGGAGTAGGGCCGTTGCTATGGCTATAGCTCATAATGTGGTATACAAGTTTCTGGGAATGGCTGAAGTGAAGAGATAGAAATGTTTAGAGACATCTCCTACAAGCGAAGCGCTGGAACAGCTTTGGCTATACTATATGGAAGCATCTGGTCAGAGCTCAGGCCATAACACTGATAGAAAGCCTGAGTGTAAGGACCAGGCTTGGGAGGTTTCTCCTGGAAAGAGGGACACCATTGTTTGTTGGACGGCGGACGGCTTATGTGATGGCTTGGCAGAAGGTTTGTCTGCATTTTGGTCCTGTCCAGAGACTTTGCCGGAGCCTGAAATAAAGTGCAGTGGACTAGTTCATGTTGAAAACACAATTTCAAAGCAGCCAAATATTGGGGCAGTGGCATGGTTGTTGTTGGGAGCTTTTAGCCAGATTTACATTAAGAATGAAGAGCAAAGAACCCAAAAGAGTGACTGAAAAATGTTGTGAGTTTGGCCAGAAAGAAAGCACCAGGAAGGCTGTAGGAAGACAAAGCTGAGAGGATTTCCATGGCTGAGAAGGAACAGGAGAGTAGAAATGATGTCCGAGGACATTAGCGGAGGTAGCAGGTTCTTGCTGTTTCCAGCCTCAGAATTGCAAGGGTGAAGGACTTTGCCTTGAGGCAAAAGTCGCAGAGCTCTTTGGAGTGGAAGCTGTGGTTGCACCAGGATCCAAGATGGATGCAGCCGCCACTCCAGATTACAGAATGGGGCCAGCAGAGAGAATGTGTCTCTCAGAATCACAGTCAGAGTGCTCAGCGATCCAGGCACTGAACTCCTACTGCTCCATCTGGCAGCAGACCTTGGCATTATCCACATGGTGATGGTTTTACGCACATGCAGAATGCAAGAGCTCTGAGGATAAGAAGGCTTCCACTTGTATTTGAGAAGAAGGCCTGGGAGGGCAGTGTGTGAAGCTGTGAGCGAGGAGCATATTCAGTGGAAACCTCAGCAGTTTGAAAAAGCCAGGAATGTGGATGGTCTAAGAAAAGCCTTGGGAGCTACCAGCAAGAGTGCCATAGGGGTGGAGCCATGCAAGGCTTTTGGAGATTACAACTCATTACAGGGTGCTTTGAATGGTCCACAGCAAATTACAGGACTTAACATTTTCCCTTCCATACTGTGGGCTCAATTTAGTCCTCATGATTTGTGTCCTGCTGTGCATGCCTTTTGCAGTGGCAATGCTTATCTTGTGCCTTTGCATGCTGGAAGAGTTTTCACTTTTCATTTGTAGAGGGGCTCACAGCAAAGAGTTTGCCTTAGATCTTGGAAGCTTGGGACTTGGACTTTCCTGCATTGCTGAAACTGTTAGGACTTGGCGACTGCAACTCTTAGAGATGGGCTAAAATAACTTTCCATAGACAGATGTGGTTAAGCTTTGGAGGGCCAGGGGCAAAAGGTCATGGTTCTATTATTATACAATGTTCAAGTTGTAAAATGTTAAAGCATGTCTATGTACCTGGAAATTGGCTTCCAAAAGTTTCTGTCTAGTTGCTGGAGCAGCAGTGGACAAGGCGTGGATTGTGTTAGTTGATAGATTGTGTCAACTTGGCTGAATCAGCTGGAGCACTTCTCAGTGTGGAGGCCCAGAGAAAGGTTTCCTGCAGCCCCGGGCCACTTCCCACTTCCCTTGAGAAGTCCCAGTCTTCAGCAGCCACACCACTTCGGCAGAGCTCTGATCTTGGCCCTGGAGCACTGGCCAAGTCAGTGCACAAGGAAGAGAGAAGCTTTTGGATGCCACAGCTGCTGCTCCTCCTCTATTCTTCATCATTTTCTGCCCCATGAAATGCTGTCGTTTGCCTCGGAGCCAACGGAATATGGACTGAACCCTCCAGTAACTGTGAGCTAAATAAAACTTTCCTTCCTTCAATGTGAGTGTCAGGTACTTGTCCCAGCATGAGGGAAAAGTCACTAAGACAATGGCTTTTGCCAGTTCTCATGTCTTCTGGTGCATAATAAATGATAGAATTCTTTTCTCTAATTCTGCAACACATGGGCTTGGACTTTAGATTGGAATTGCTTTCAATCTGTCAAACAATTTTGGAGATACGGCTGTTAGAACTCTTGGTTTTTCCCAAAAGCATGGATATCTTTCATTTTATTTCTTATCAAGTTGAATCTCTCTGTTGATTACTTTCATTTTAATGTAGGTGCCTTTCACTTTCTCATATTGATCCCTGTGTATTTTATTATTTTGGATGCTACAGTGATAGGGGATATGCCATAATTCGCTTCTCTCTCTCTCTCTCTCTCTCTCTCTCTCTCTCTCTCTCTCTCCTTCCCTCCCTCCCTCCCTCCCTCCCTCCCTCCTTGCCTCTCTCTCTGTCTCTGTCTCTGTCTCTGTCTCTCTCTCACTTGTGTTTGTGTTGGTTTCTTTGGAACCAGGATTCAAAGTGATGACGTGGAGCGTGCTAGGCAGGTCCTCGTGCCACATACCCATCTCCCCTGCATTGTTCCTGAGCTATCTCAGGAGCTTGGTTATGTATGAATGTGGAGGCTAGGGATTCCAGAGTGTTAGAAGTGCTTCAGGCCACACCACTTGGTCTGTCAAAGGTCTCCTAAATCCTTCGATAGATATTTTGGTGTCTTCTGTGTATGTAGCATAAAATGTCATCCAAAAATAAAGATAAGTTTTGGTATTTTCTATGGATATCTCTGATATTTCTTGTTTTCAAATTTCTCTAGCAAGGAGAAAAAGAAGAACCACAAGGAAAGAAGAGGAGGAGGAAGAGGAAGAACCTGATGCAGAAGAAGGCAAAGATTGCCAGGAGTCAGGAAGGGTTCGAGGAGAAAACTGCAAAGTATAGAGAATTAGAGACATACTCCACACACAGCTCAGAGGGGCTAGGAGATGTGACAACCTGAGCTCTGGCTCAGGTCTCAGAGGGGATGAAGCCTGACTCCACAAGAGCACAGTTAGCACACCAATTCGAGAGATGTAGGAGCAATGTCAGGGTAGAACACGTCTCCAGTGAAGTGGAGAAACAGGAGGGGTTTTCTGTCCATGGGTGCTCCTTCCACACAAGTAACAGTCACCAGAGAGAGACTCCAGCACAGCTACATGCTGGGTCAACAGAGCTCTCAGTCAGGTATCGTTTTGGGAATGAGCTGATCCTTTTTGAATCTGGGACTCAGAAACCCTGGCAAACAGTTATGTTAGGGCTGGTAGATTTGCATTTTCACATAGAGATGGTGGCAGGAAACAGGTGCAGACAGGTACCTGAGTACAAAGAGCTCCCTTGAAATTCTAAGGTCAGTCCAGGAAGGACCCAGGGCCTTTCCCCTCAAGAGGAGAACCCAGGCTTGGCTGAGTTACATTGAGAAAGGGAATGCAGTGTATGAACCTTTTCCCTGCTACCTCCACCCATGTAGAAAATGTTTTCCTTGTAGCTGTAAGATCTGGTTGTCTTCCTTCCCCAGCAATGTGAATAAGCACATACATTTGTTGGCAAAGACATTTCCACAGCCTGGAGTGAATAGAGGGGTTTTCTGGCATAGCGGAGGCTCCTCACAAACATGCATGTAATAAGGCTAGGTGCTAAAACACTGCTGTACAGAAGCTTAACACTGTAGAGCCTGGAGGAAGCCACATCCTTCAAATTACTGAGAATAGGTACTCAGTGTTCTCTCTCTGGCTCTGGCTCTGGCTCTGGCTCTGGCTCTCTGTGTGGCTCTCTGTCTCTCTCGCTGTCTTTCTGTCTGCATCCGGGTCTGTGTCTCTCTGTCTTGGCAGTGCGCCAGTTCTTTCACTGTGCAGCATGCAACAAATTCTTGGCATTGTCTTTTCTTTCACCTGTACCGTACTGTGCTCTTTGGATTACCAGAAGGAGCCAGGTGCTGATGGTACACTAATTTCCTGTGTTGCTGGCCAAATCTCATCAATCTTGCAAGTATGTTCATCTGTCTCAAAATAGGAGAGTTGGGGAGGTGCTGACCTGTTCTTGCGTGTTGGAGAGGCGACCCAGGCATGAGCTGTCCTCCTCACCCCTGAGAGCCTGGCATTTCCCAGAGGCCAGGATATATCTCTGTGGCGGACAAACATGTGTTCTCCACTTGTGTTTCCCGGACACACCAGAGGAGATAGTATGTCTGTCCTCCCCACTGTTTCTGTGCCCCCAGAATGTGATGGCCAGGAATCCCCCTTCAATAAAGGCAGATGGTACCTACAGGTCTGCTATGAGCTAAACAATTGAAAAAAGACCAGGTCAGAGATGGCTGGGAACACTCTGATAAGGAGGCCACTCAGATTGCCATGGGATAGAGCACTTACATGGTGTACAACTCTGGGAACTCAGGAGATGCCCGGAGATTTGTGGCTTGTCCCATCCTGCCCAGCAAGAAAAATACAGTGACCCCACCTTGACAGGGGAGACAGCAAGAAGGAGCACCTCCAAGGAGGACACTGTTCCTGGCTGGGATGATGGACATTTCATGCTTTTGAAGGGTTACTTGGAGACAATTCTGTATTTCAGTGCAATAAATATAGCTATTCTCACAAAAAGAAGTGGATAGCTTACGGAGAAGGTAGTAAGAAATAGGTGGCATGGATTTAGGATTTTCCCTTGCAGAAAATGCAAGATGCCGAGTGTTTCCCAAGGTTCTGTGAATGAAAGCCAATGCCCTGAGGGCAGGGCTGCCCAAAGGTGTAGAATCTGGAAATTGTAGGACGTGAAGATGGATAGGGGCCAGGCTGTAGCAGCAGTGGACAGAGGACACAACACTGGGTGCAGAGTTGGGGTACAGTTGCACACGTTGAGGCACAGGGCAGTGGTTACATTTGTACAAGATTTAGAGTGCATTTAGACCACAGTGAGCATTTCAAACCAAAGTCAACATCAATTTTATTAAAATACAATGACTAAATTATTTGGGGTTACACAAGAAAAAGACAAGTGCAATCAAAATGACAGCTTCGAGAGTCACCAGTGTGAAGAATGGGTAAGGAGCACTGTCTAAGCGGAGCTCCTGAGATGAGCCCTGGCATGGGGCTGCCGGGAGATCCGGCTCTGCAGCTGATGGGGAAGGGCCTGCAGGAGTCATGTCTTGCTGTGGATCCAGAGCTAGGGAGGGAACAGCCTGGGCAACTGGAAGGAGCTCTGCAGGTGGCCCCTGAGCATGGGCTGGAGCTGGCCCAGCAGGTGCAAGAAGACAAAGGAGGAGGCAGAATTATACTTGCCTCCAGAAATGATTTTGGGAGGACTGTTTCCTTTTCAATTTCATTGAAGAGAATGTGGAGTGTGGGGATTATATCTTCTATAAATTTCTTCTAGAATTCAGCTATGAATCCATCAGGACCTGGACTTTTCTTTGTTGGTAGGCTTTTTATTATGTTTCATATTTTGTTGGCTGTTATTGGTTTATTGAGAGTTGTTATATCTTCTTGATTCAGTTTTGGTAATTTGTACCTTTCGAGGAATCTGTCCATTTCTTCTGTGTCTTCTTTTCTGTGAGCGTAAAGATTCTCAAAGTAACTATTGATAATCTTCTGAATTTCCACTGGGTCTGTGGTGATTTCACCCTTTTCATTCCTTATTGCTTGTACTTGAATTTTCTCTTGCCTCTAAGTGAATGGCATATGCTGTAGGATACTAATCAGCTTTTCTTCTAGATGGTTAACAATCTAAGTTCACAGATCAAAGTTGGAGAAATAGAAGAGCCACAAGGCCAGCCAACATTTTGGCCCTAGCCTTTCAAGGTCAGCAAAGACTCAGGACATAGGAGAACCTGTACTGCAACATCATGAAACTCAGTTGAGCTCCAAATTTTCTGAACAAGGAGATTATGGAGCCACAGAGAAAGAGATTGAAGTTCTATAGTGTACCTGGGGAGAGTCATATGGAGAGAAAACTTTCTCTCAGGCTCTCACAGAGAGCAAACTGGTCAAGCATTGGCCGTGACTCATCCACATGGATGACACAGACAAAGGATCTACAGAATAAGGTACAGGATTACAAGATAAATCCTGAGGGGACTTCACTGACCTCATAAGAAACAAAAAGTACATGTGTTGGTATATAGGTCTTGCTCTATCTAGGTCTTAACCATCCAGCAGAAATGTATAAAAATGAAGTACACAGTGTGGGGCCATAATAATAAGTTGAGCTGTAAATGGCTATGGTCGAAAACTTCTTCAGATTACTCACTATTGTTGTGGAATGCTGGACTGTGTTGGATTGTGTTGTCGAGTTCAGGCACCTAAAGTAGTTGAATGACAATGGAGTGCCCATCTTTGACAGGTGTAGACAATGGAAGGGGTATATAAAGGAAGAATCATGATGTGTGTGTATGGACAATACAGTTGGGATAGATAATGCCGTGCTTCTACATAATTCTATGAGAGGCAAGATTTGCACTAATGGTGGTTGGACAGGATATTATGTCGGTTTCTAGTACTATGGACAACCACTAGGAAAATAACAAGGTAGAAAGTATTAATTATTGAATCTTTGATGTAATTCAGGTATAAAAAATAAG
The DNA here is from genome assembly GCA_004027165.1 of Ctenomys sociabilis. NCBI lineage: Eukaryota > Metazoa > Chordata > Mammalia > Rodentia > Ctenomyidae > Ctenomys > Ctenomys sociabilis. Next base: position 18,976 of record PVKA01025648.1, on the reverse strand, counting down.
ATACACAAACAGCTACACTCTCTTAATTTACTGGTAAGAGACATGGTATAATAATGTTTGTAAGTATAATATCATGTATGCACCTTCTATGATACCAAAACATTATGAAAACAGTTTGCAATGTATTAATTTATCCAATCCATCTTGCCAAGGTATCTTAAAACTGTCTCATTGATATTTGTACTTCAATAAAATTAAAATAAAAAAAAAAGGAGGCAGGTCCTGGCCTCTTGCAGACTCCATCCCACCAGTGACCCTGATTGGATCAGCGGTCCTCTGTCTACCAGCATATAGAAGCTCTGCTGTGTTGCTAGGCCCATCCCCTCCCCATACCCCAGTGTTCACCCAGGGGCTCTGCCTCAGTGGGCACAGGAGGCTCAGGCAGGTAGAGAAGTTCTGCCAGTGTGTCCAGCAAGGAAGGTAGCTCCGTTGTGGTGTCAGCAACAGAGGAGCAGGAGGTGGGGGAGGCAGGGAGGCAGTGGGATGAGAGGCCTGGCCTTTCTTCAACTGCCACCAGCCGAGGTCAGCTGAAAGAAGTGACCCTTGGGCCTGCTGCCCACGGTGGGCCAGTATCTCTGAGCCCTAGAGGAACACGCTGATTGCAGAGAGCCCCCCAGACATTGCCCTAAGTCCTAAGTAAAGGAGTCCTTGCTTCCTGGAGTGACACCTCTGCCTTCTTCCGGGAAGCTGACAGTGTGGCTCTCTGTGACACTGCCCCCACAGGCAGGTCAGCTCCATGAAGACAGACATGGCTACATGCTGTGTCCCTGCTGTCAAGAGCACAGGGCTGCTACTCCATCACTATGCAAGGAGTGAGAAGGCACTCGGAGTCTCTGAATAGGAGAGACATCTCAGAGTGTATAGTTCACCGAGCCCTGTGTGTCCCGTTTCTCTGGCTCTGTTTGAGCTCCTCTTTCCTTTGTCCATCTCCACATGGAAAGAGTTAGGATAGCAGGACAACCAGCATCATGGGCACAATTCCTCCTCGGCCGTGCAGGGTGAAAGTGTGACACCACAACAGAGTTGCAACCAAAAGGGCAGGGCTTAGTTGCATCTGCTCAGCCTCTACCCTGCGTAGAGAACTGCCTGCGCCTAGGGTGTCTTCAAGTCCCTTGGGGGTGGATGGTACTCATGTGCTTGTGAATGATGTGTGTGTAGGCCTAGGCCCTGGGCATCTCCAAAGGATCCCTGCCAGAGGAACTCCCTGATGCCCAGAGAGCAACTCCCTGATCTCCTTTCCCATGGTCCACACAGATTCCCTTAGTGCAGGGTGCACTGAAGGGGAGTCCAAGGCCCCACGTGTGGTGCAGTATGGACCCTGGCAAGTCGGAGAGTTTCTAGAGCAGGTGTTGCACAAGGCCAAGGGCAGGGTCAGCTTTGCCCATCAGGAAGCCTTGTCCCCTCACTGTGCCTGTGATCCTGATGCACTTAGCGCCTCCCTGGGAGGAGTTGTAAATCCAGGCTGGGAGAGGAGGTTTTCTTTGATTAAAGTCTCCTAGGAACTGTGGAAAGTGTAAAATTTAAGTCCATTTTGTGGGATAAGGCTGCATCATCAGTGGTCATTAATGTAGATTCTTTTGTAAAAGAAATTTTGCAGAATGTTTGAAAGTAATAGTTTGGACAGCTTAATCCTTATGGGCTTAGTAAACTGGAACAGAGAAATCAAATATCCACTTTCTCCTCACTGATTTATTGGCGGAATGAGTGATGCATCTGTTTTGAACACTATATGTAAAATGTTCACTTGGCAATATTTAGTCAAATTTTATGATGTTTTATTATGTTGCTGTAAGTAATAAGTGGCATGAAAAGATTTGAAAATTACATAAAATATTAATGTTGTGCTAAAGTTTCAAAGCCTTTAATCTTTCAAGTGCATTTAAATATTGAATCCAGTCAATGTAGGACTACTTAAGCCCTCAACAGAGATGTAAATATGCATAAATAGAATGCATATTTACATTTGACAACCATTAATATCTTAGTGTTTCCCGAAAGTACAATTTAAGACACAACCAACAGGATTCAAGTTATTTAATGTCACTATTGTTTTAAAACTATAAGCTTTAAATTCATACTTCTCCTTTGTTATTCACTCTCACTTGTTGGTAGAAAGTATAACTAAACCACTGTCTTCTCTGATCTTATTTACAATGGTATAAAATTTCAAATTTTAATTGAAGATGTCCACATTCTTGGTGAGAATGAAAAGAAAGATCAGGATTAAAATATTATCCAGTATCAACTACAATAGTTCTGGGTGTGATTATGAGGAATCACAGAGCAGAGGAAATTATGGGTATCCCAGATCTTGGGTCAGTTGCTAAAATTGTTGGAGAAAGCATATTTTCGAACTTAAATTTGCTTCTAATGAGGAAAGCGTCCACCTGCCAGAGAAATGCTCATACACCTGACCTGCTGAGAGGTGATTTATCACCCCCACCATCAACTTCACATCGATCCGAACTCACTGTAACAAATCAACAGGCTACTTTATATCTACTTACTACTCTACCTGAGCTCTTCAGGAACAGCTACATTCAAGCAAGTGATCCAATTCTCAATTTCATTACAACATCTGCTTCTGAATATCACATCATGTCTCCATTGAAATATTATTTTGGAGCATTGACACAGCCTCGTTTCTCAATAGGCATCCTGTTTTCTCAGCCAATGAGACTCTTATTTATAGTGTGATACCAGCAGATAACCCGTGGTTTTCAGTGCCTGTGACCACTGACGATACATTTGGCCCCTTTCTTGGGAGACAACCCATCTGCAGTCCTCATTATACCACAAGCATTCTAATTACAACTGATCAGCCAGACAAGTACTAGATTTTGTGAGGTGAAAGAAACAAAATGTGTTTGTGAAATACCTAAAATACTGTTCTATTAATTGAATAATAAAGTCACATTTTTACCTATCTTTATGTTCATTCACTAAGAAAAAAGAGTCAAAAGAAAAACAGCCTTATTTGTTCCTTGTCTAGCACCTTTACCTGCATCATTAAATGATGTGAAATTCATATTTTTATATTATATACGCTCATATATATGTATTTTTTTCCTCTGAGAACTGTGTTGTGTCACACGGGTTCATGTGTATTGTACCAAATATTTTTTTAAACCTTGTTATTTCATAAGATTTCTTTCCCATTTATCTTCTTTCTTTTTTTTTTTTTTTTTTTTTTTAGGGAGCAGAACCAGGGATTGAACTCAAACTGTTGCGCTTGCCAACAAAGCACTTATTCCACTGAGCCATCTCTCTGGGCCCCCTTCTTTCTTTTTTAAAGTTATTAAAACCAATTCTTTCCCTTTCACATTATTGGTTTCATATTTCCAGTTTTGTTTACTTTTTCCAGTTCTCACACTAGCAATACAGTGTTTGTGGGGGTTTTTTTTGTTTGTTTTTTAGGGTTTTTTTTTCCAGAACTGGGGATTGAACTTGTAAAGCCCAAATAATTTCTAAGAGCATACATGAAGTTACACCGCCATCCTGTTCTGTATGAGTCGCCTTAGTACATCAACAAACCATGTCAGCTTGTATAGATTACTGCCTAATGTTATGTCTGCTTACGGCCATAGAGCTTAAATTATCCATGTTTTTAAAACAAAGAGAACACAAAAACCTCAGGCCTACCTGGGAAAAACATTTAATCTCTAGCCTGGGAGCATTGTTATAAAATAAGTCACTTTGACCCAGCCATTCTCGGGAAACAGCTAAAACCACAGAGTTAACTAATAGTTGCCCTATGGCCTACCCCTCTTAGTTTCTTTAAAAAGTCATATATTCTCAAACCCACCAATTATTTTAAAGGTCAGCCTAAACTAACCAATGCCATTTGCTTCTGTAACCGTGCTTACAAGACCCCTCCTCCCTTTGTCTTCGGGCTTAACACCCAGCCCACAGTCAGCTCAGGGCTCTCTGTTCCTGTGCATTCAGTGAGCCCCATGCATGCATGGAAAATAAAATCCCCTTGCTTTTACATGAGAGGACGTCTCTTGGAGTCTTTCTTCACGTGGTGGGCTTCTCAGACCTAACAAACTCAGTCCCTTGTGCTTGCCAGGGAAGCACTTATTCTACTGAGCCATCTCCCCGGCCTCACAATGTGTTGATTGCATATGTGGTTCTAATATATTTCTCCAGATGCATCTGCTTGCCTATAGAATCCTTAGGTTTGTTTTTGTCATAGATGACAAATACTCCATTGTACATAAGTATGACATCTTTTTTTTTGCATCCTCAGTTCTTGGTCATATGGATTAGTTCCAAAATTTAACTATGAGAAGTTCCCTGTCTACAAGTATGGGTGTACATATACCTCTGTGGTATGATGTTTTATTTCTTTTGGAAAAATACCCAGTTGTGGAATAGCTGAGTTGAATGAGCTTCTGATTCCTTCATGTTTGAGGATTCTCCACAATGAATTCCATATTAGCTATGTCAGTCTACATTCTCACCCATGGTGGAGAAACGTTTTACCCCACACTCCCTTGACCATTTATTATTGGTTGAATTCTTGATGAGCATCATTTCTTTTTGGAAAAGATGCAACCTCAGTGTATATTATTTGAGTTTCTCAGAAAACAATGATATTGAGCATTTTGCCTATATTTATTTTCCATCTCTATTTGTTGATCTGAGAAGACTATATTCATCTCACATGGTCATTTTAGGATTTGGTCTTTTAATTTTTAGAGCCTCAATATTTAATTTTAAATGCAGTTTGTTCTTGTTGCTGTTGTTCTTGTTGTTCAGGGCTAATTCATCTACTCTTATGTCTTCAACATTCCACTCCACTTTTTCATCCTGAACACACTGTCTTTCTGATTAAATATTTGATCCCTTTTGACTTTAGTACATGGTGATAGACATGAGTATAATGTTAGTCTGTAGCATGGGGAAAGCCGACATTTACAGCCTCACTTATTGAGGCTATCTTTCTTTTAGGGAACACATTTGATCCCACTGTCAAAAAATAAATTGACAGTGTGTGTTGGGAGTGGAGTCTGCATTTTCTATTCTGGTCCCTTGACTCTTGGGTCTTTTTTGTTGTTATTCAGCACTATGATGGTCTTAGCTGGCTAGGGATTTATCAAGTTTATTCTTTTAAAAAAAACAGCTCTTTTATTCATTTTTTTTCTTTGCACTGTGTTCTTCATCTCCAATGCATTAATTTCTGCTCTAATCTTTATAGTTTCCTGCCTTCCTTGGCCTTTAGGCTTACTTGCTCCTCTTTTTCTAGGAGCTTCAGGTGAAGCATAAGATTGTTTATTTGAACTTGTTCTGTTTCCCTAATGTGAAAATTTACCAGTATAAATTTTCCTCTCATTGCATCCTACAAGATTTGGTAAGTTTTGTCTGCATTTTCACTTAATTGTAAATATTTTTAATTTCTTTAATTTCATTGTGACCCACTATTGCTGAAGAGGTTGTAATTTAATTTCCATGTGTTTGTGTTTTTATATTTTCTTTTGTCAATAATTTCCAGGTTTACTACACTGTCATCCAATAGTTTACAGAAGATAATTTCAATTGCTTTGCATTTACTTAAGAGTGTTCTGTGTACTCGTATATGGCCTATTTTGGAGAATGCCCCATGTGCAGTTGAGAAGAGTATGTATTCTGTCCTTGCTGGTTGAAACACTCTATATGGAAGGGTTGGGGTGATGTCAGTGGCCAAGATGATGGTGGTGGTTGGGATCTCCTTGAAATGATGGTTTCTGACTGCGCTTGGGTGGGGCATGCCTGCAGGAACCCAGACAACTGCACCCAAATCAAGAAATTTGCCGTCTACTGATGGGACCCAGAAAAAATGGAGATAAACCTCATATGCAGACTTATGAAGTTGATCTGAATAAATGTGGTCCCATAGTGTTTAATGCTTTAATCAAGATCAGGAATGAGGTGTACTTCACCCTGACCTTCCAGAGATTGTACAGAGAAAGCATCTCTGGTTCATGTGCATTGAATATCAATGGAGGCAATACCCTGGCTTGCACATGCAGGATCAACACCAAACATGACAAAGTCTCCAAAGTCTACCCCTGCCACACACATACTTGATCAAGGATCTTGTTTTCAGTGTGAAAAACTTCTATGCCCAGTATAAATCCATTGAGTCCTATCTGAAGAAGGATGAGTCTCAGGAAGGCAAGCAGCAGTATCTGCAATCCATAGAAGATATCAAGAAACTGGACAGGCTGTACGAGTGCATCCTCTGCTCTTGCTGCAGCACGAGCTGCCCCAGCTACTGGTGGAGCAGGGACAAGTACTTGGGGCCTGCGGTCCTCATGCAGGTGTACTGCTGAATGATGGACTCCAGGGACAACTTCATGGAGGAGCGCCTGGCCAAGCTGCAGGACCTGTTCTTGCTGTACCTCTGCCACCATCGTGAACTTCACAAATACACCTGCCCCAAGGGACTGAATCCAGGGAAAACAATTGCCAAAATCAAGAAAATTATGGCGACCTACAAGGAAAAGAGAGCTGCTATTTAGTGTGGCTGCTGGCTGTGGCAGCTACCAGCTCAGAGCAAGACAATTTATGTCTAATTGGGGTTCCTTGCCAGGTTATGATTTTCCATGAACATTGCATGTATAATAAACATTTCAAGAACTAAATGTTCCTCTACTTTACTAACAGAAACAACAACAACAACAAAGACACTCTGTATGGTTCTATCAAGTCAATTTCTTCATGAGTTTGTTTTAATTGTGTTACTTCTTTGCTGACTTTTTGCCTAGTTGATATATTTCTTTAGGATAGTGGCATGTTAAAGTCCCCCATTACTGTTGTATTACTGCTGATTTGATTTTTCATGTCTGTTAAAATTTGTCTTATGTAGGAGCATGCTCCCACATTGAATGCATATATATTTATAATCATTATAGTTTCCTCTTGCAGTTTTCCCTTAAGTATGTAGTAAACTTCTTTAACTCTTTGCATGATTTTTGGTTTGAAGTTGATATTGTCAGCAATGAGAATAGATGTTTTGGTCAGGGTTTTACTAGAGGAACAGATATAATATGAATAATAACTATAATAAAAGATGTACCAGTCACAGAGTCAGAAGAGGAAGTCCAAAGGTCTGAAGCTCACTGCAGGGTTCCATCTGTAACAGTCTCTAACTGTTGGCCATTGGATCTGCAATGGAAGGGTGAAGAATCTGTGATGGAAAGCTGAAAGACTTAACCTGGAGGCTGAAGATCTTCACTGGAAGCCAGGAGGTGAAATCTAAGCTGACTGCAAAGACTGAAGTTCCTCTGAGGAAGTGGAATGCTGACTCTTTCCTCAATCCCTTTACATCTCCTTTTTGTGCTGAGTTACTCTGGGGTGGGGCCTTCACAGCCCAGAGTGTAGAACCACCAGGCAATCTAGCCAACTTGATACAATGTATGGATCATTAGAGCTACCCCTGCTTATTTCTGACTTCCTGTGGCATGGAGAATTGTTCTCATCTTTTGACTTAGTCTGTGAATTTCCTTTTGAGTTAAATGTATTTCAAATATAGAGCATATTGTTGGATTTTGTTTTTTAATATAATCTGCTAATCCATTTCTTTTGATTGGTGAATTGAGGCCTTTTACATTGATGGTTATAACATACATTTTGGCTTATCTCTGTCATGTTATTTTCCTGTTATAGTTTCCATATTTTTCCCCTGTTTTTAATTAGTTTCTGTGTTTGGTTATGCCTTTCTTTTGCTCTTGAATCTGTGATCACTTCTGTCTCTTTCTAGAATATCTCTCAGTACTCTTTGTAGCATTAGTTTGGTGATCATGAATTTCTTCAGTTACTCTTTGTCATAGAAGGATCTTATTTCACTTTGGAATTAGATAGATAGTTTTGCAGGTTACATCAGTATCAGTTGGAAATTATGTTCTTTCAGAACATGAAATACTTGACTCTGAGCTCTTCTTTTCTTTCTTTGTTTCATTGCGGAACCAGGTATTGAACTCAGGCCCTTGAGCTTGTCAGGCCAGCACTTTTTCTACTGTATGAGCTCATCTTGATTTGAAAATTTGTGTTGAGAAATCTGCCATGATTCTAATGGGCTTTCCATTGTAGATTATCTGTTTCTACTCTAGCAATTTTTAAAATTTTATTTTTTCTGAATTTCTGATATCTTGAATATTATGTATCTAGGTGTATGTATATTATGATTATGGCCCAATAAAGTTCTATATGCATCACTTATCAGAATGTCATGTCATTTTATCATGTTTAAAATTTTTTCTGCTAGTATATCTGCAAATAGCCTTTTTGTGTCTTGACACATTATTCTTACATTATTTTTCTTTACATCATCTTATAGATGCTGAATTTTTATTTCCTGATTCCTTGTTAGTTTTTAGAGACCTTTTATTTCACATTCATTAATTGCAGTGCTGTCTTCATGGTCTGAAAGTCTGTCTTCAATTTCATTCTTGCAACTTTGCCAGTTCTCAATGGAGTTCTTAAATTTTTGGATATCTTTTTGATATCTGCTTTATGCATTCTAATTCCTCCCTGTATTGTTCATTCAGTGTTTCCATCATTTTTTTTCTGCTCTGTTTTTCTATCTATGTCTTCTTTAGCTGTACTAGGCAATTCTTTTATGATTGTTGTCCTTTCTCTTTGACCTGAGAGATTATTTCTGATCTTATTTCTTCTATATCCTGATGCACTTCTTTCTTTCTTTTCTTCAGTTGCTATCATTTCAGAGATTTCAGTTCTGTGATTTCAAAGTTTTTGTGTGTCATTGTCTCCCAGACTTTTTCTGGGTTCAGTAGACAATTGAGATTGTCTTTTGCTCCTGCACTTTGACATTTTTGAAGCTCCCAGAAATCATCCAGAGTTCTGGAGGCTGCCTCCAGTCTTCAAAGTTCTTAAATGGCTCCAGGAAGACTCTGCCTGCTCACACTGGGCCCACAGAACAGAGCTCTCTTGCAGAAGGCAGGCCACTCAGAGTTCTCTTAAGTTCTTAAAAGTTCAGACTGACACCAGAAGAAACTCCATGCTAGAACATTGGGCACTAAGGAGGGTCAGAACTTACAAGAGGCCTATAAGCTCCCCAGAAACTGCCAAAGTTCTTAATTGGTGCCAAGAAAGCTTCACATCTGAATGCCTTGGACCCAAAGATCTCAGCTCTCCTGTGTCTTCCAGACCACTCCAAGTTCACCTAAGTTCTTAAATGTTTGGACCAGCACTAGCAGAAATCCATTCATGTATTCTGGGGATAAGAAAGGTCAGAGCTTACCAGAGTCACACAGGATGCCCAGAGTACTACAACCTTCTTAAATGGTTCCTGGTTTCAAGTTCTCCCATCACCACTCTACAGTTTGAACACATAGTTCCCCTTTTTGGGATCATCATGACATTATATCCATCATTTGGTTCCCATGACATCATAATGAAGCACATCCATCATGATGAGATCATACGCCCAAGTTTCATCTGTGACATCAATAGTCCAAAGTATTGATGTCCAAATTATATAAAATAAGGCCATAATAATAAGCTGAGCTGTAAATGGCTCTAGTCAACAACTTCTTTGGATAACCCACTACTATTGTGGACTGCTGGACTGTGCTGGATTGCTTTGCTGAATTCAAGCACCTATAATAACAGAATGACAATAGAATACCCATCTCTGACAGGACTAAACAAAAAAAGGGGGATACAAAGGAAGGACCATTCTGTATTTGTATAAACAGTACAGTTAGGATAAATATGCAGTACTTTTTCATAATTCTATGAGAAGAAAGATTTGCACAGATAGTGTTTGGACAGGATATCCTGTCTTCTTCTTGTGCTATCACTAACCAGGAAGATAACAATGTAAAAGGTATTAATTATTGAAACTATACTGTAATTCAGCTTTTTTTTAAAAAAGTAGGTATACAGCTACATTCTCTTAATTCATTGAATAGAGGCATCTGCTCTAATAGTGTTTGTAAATATAATATTATGTATGCAGCTTGTACAACAAAAAGCCACTACGAAAACAATATGCAATGTATTAGTTATTGAATTTGTTCTACTAATTTGATTTGAAACTATCTCATTGTTATTTGTTCTTCAATAAAATAAATTTAAAAAGAAGTCCAAATTATGACCACTCGGATCACCATTATGGGGTCACCATGATGTCATAATCCCCAATATATGGTCAACATAACAGCATAATCCACATTATGAGGTCAATGTGACATCATAAAATGATGTCACTGTGACTTCGTAATAGAAGCAACACCTTACCAGGGTGGGATCTCTGGGTTGGATTCTAGCTCCGACATCGCCTTTCAGCATGATGCCTTCCTTATTCTCAATTTTGAAGTCACCATGACATCATAATCCCCATATTGCAGGCTCCATGATATTGCAGGCTCCATGATATCGTAATGGAAGCAAACTCCAACATAATGACATCACTGGGCCAGTTTGAGCTATGATATCACACAACACAAGGTTGAGCACATAGCTCCCCATTATGAAGTCAAAAAGAAATCATAATCTCATTATGAGTATACCATGACATCATAATCCCCATATTGAGGTCACCATGACATTTTAATTCCCATTATGAGTTCACAGTGACATTGTAACCCCCACTGTGAAGTTACCATATCATCATAATCTCCATTATGAGGTGACTGATAGCAATATTCCCATTATAAAGTCACCATGACAACACAATCCTTATGAGATCACCATGACAATATGATCCCAATTGTAAGGTCACTATTACATCATAATCCCCATTATGAAGTCCCTATGACTTCATATTGGAAGCAACATACACCATAATGACATAACCAGTCTAGGTTCTCACTGTGACATCACCATTCAGCATGATGACTTCACACTTCCCCAGTATGAGGTCATCACAACCAACATCATAATTCACATTATGAGGTCACCATGACATCATAATACCATTTGACATCACCATGACATTATTGAAGCAACATCCAACAGAATGACATCACTAGTCCTGGTTCAAGCTCTGGCATCAACAGTCAAGGGTTGGATCACATCATTAACAATTATGAGGTCACCGTGACATCAGAGTCCCTGTGTTCATATCACTATGACACCACAGTCCCCATTAGGGGATCACTGTGACATCATCCCAGTAATGGCATTATTTCCTAATAATTTCCTAACAATGAAAGCGACATCTACCATGATGAAATTACTGGGTTAGGTTATAGCTCTGACATCACCATTCACCAAGGTGACTCCATATTTCCCTGCTATGAGGTCTCCCTGACATAATAGTCCCTACTCTGTGGTCATCATGACATTAAAATCCCTATTATGAGGTCAGTATGATACCATAATCCTCCTTATGAGATCATAATGGCATTGTAATCCTGAGCATGACTTCACCATGATGTCCTAGTCCTTTATGGAGTCACCTTTATGGGGTCACCATGATATCATAGTCAAAGCACATGAATCATGATGACATCACCTGCCAAATATCCAAATGTGACATAAACAGTTATGAGATCATGATGCCATCATAATTCTCATTTTGAGGTCTCCATGTCTTCATAATCTCCTTTAAGAGTTTATGATGACATCCTAAACCCCATTATGAGATCCCCATGACATATAATCCCCATTATAAGGTCACTATGACATTAAAATCCCCATTGTGAAGTCACAATGACACCATAATTCACATTATATGGTCACCATGACATCGTAATCCCCTATTTTTGAGGTTATCATGTCATATTAGTTGAAGCAACATCCACCATGATCACATCATTGAGCAGGGTTCCAACTGTGACATCACCAGTGAGCAGTTGTCCACATAGTTCTAAATCATGAGGTCATCATGACATCATAATCTTATTTGAAGTCAGTATGACCTTATAATTGAAACCACATCCACCATGATGACTATAGTCTTCCACATGCCAGCTCTAAAATCAAGTTAACAGTTTGTCCACATTGTTAACAATTATGAGGTCACCATGACATCATCATCCCCATAACATAATCCCATTATGAGGTCACCACAACATCATAAGCCCAAATATCAGGTCACTATGACATCCTAATCCCCATATTGAGGTCACCATGACTTCATAATGCAAGCAACACCTACCATCATCCAATCACCTGGCTGGGTTACAGCTCTGACACCATTTAGCAAGATCATACTTACCCATTATGAAGTCACCATTACATAATAATCCAATTTTATGGTCAGCATGACATAATACCTATTACAAACTGACTATGACACTAAAACCCCACTATAAGGCCAGTATGATATAATAATCTCCATTATAAAGTGACCATGACATCATAATCCCTATTGTTAGGTCACTATTATATCATAAACCACATTACAAACTCACCATGACTTCATAATGGAAGCAACGTCCACTATTATGACATAACTGGTCTGGGTTTCCACTCTGACATCACCATTTAGCTTGATAAATTCACACTTCTGCACTATGAGGTCACTATTACATCATAATCCCTATTTTCACATCATAGTGGAAGCAACATGCTCCATGAAGACAGCATGCCTGGGTTTCAGCTGTCACATCAAATGTCCAAAATGTGATCTTTCTCCATTATGAATACGACATGACAACATAATCAAAACACCATGCACTATGATGAAATCACCTGCTCAAATTCTTGTAGTATGATCACCATTTGACATTATGACCTAATAATTTCCCATTACGAGGTGACTATGCCATTATAGTCTGCATTATGAGGTCACCATGACATCATAATTGAATTATGAAGTAACCATATCATAGTCCCCATTATGAAGTCACCTGTGTCATATCCAATTATGATCACTATGACATCATATTCCCCATTATGATATCATCATCCCTTCATAATGGAAGCAACATCCACCACGTTGATATCACTGGGCCAGGTTCCAGTCTGACACCAACATTCAGCAGTTTGACCATACTGTAAACAATTATGTGGTCATCATGACATCATAGTCACGATATTGAGGTGATATGACATCATGATATTCATTATGAGGCTACTATTACATCATAATCTCCATTATAATGTCACCATGACTTCATAATGGAAACAACATCCACCACTGGACATCACTGCTCCTGGGTTCCCGCTTTGGCATCACCATTCAGCATGATGAATTCACACTTGCACATTACAAGGTCACCATGAAGACATCACCAGGCAAGGTTTAAGCTCTGACATACCTAGTCTGGAGTTTGAACACATTTTCCCCTTTATGGGATCACCATGACATCATACTCCCCATTATTTGTTCACCATGACATCATAATGAAAACACATCCACCATGATGAGAACACATGCCTGAGTTCCACTTGTGACATCAACAGTTCAAATACTGCCCACACAGATCACTATTATGAGTTACCATAATGTCATAATCCCCAATATATCATTACCATAAAAACTTAATCCCCATCCCCATTATGGTGGCACTATGACTTCATAGTGAGATCATTATCTACCATGATGAGATTAGTCAGTTGAGTTCTAGCTCTACCATCACCATTCAGCATGATGACTTCACACTTCCCCATTATGAGGTGACTGACATTATAATCCCCATTTTGAGGGCCTCATGACATCATAATAGAAGCTAAATCCATGATAATATCACTGGGCCAGTTGCATCTATGACATCACACAACAGCAGTTTAAAACCATACTGCCCCATTATGGGGTCACCAGAATGTGACAATCACAATTTTCAGGACTCTGTCATCATAATCACCATTATAAAGTCACCATAATTTCATAATGGAAGCAAAGTCTACCAAGATGAGATCACTGGGCTGGTTATAGCTTTGACATCACCATTCAGTATGATGACTTCACATTTCCCATTATTAGGTCACCATGACATCATAATCCCCATTTTGAGGTCACCATGACATCACAGTGAAAGCTCATCCACCATAATGAGAACAAATGCCCATGTTCCACCTGTGACATCAACAGTCCAAACTACGACCTCACTGACCACCATTATGAGGTTACCATTATACCACAATTCCCAATATGTGGTCACCATGGCAGCATAATCCCCATTATGAGGTCACTATGACATCTATATTATAATTCAAATTATAATGTCACCATGGTTTAATAATGGAAGAAACATCTATCATAGTGAGATCACTGGGTTAGTTTTGCACTTTGACATCACCATTCAGCATAATGCCTTCATGCTTCCCAATTATAAGGTCACCATGACATCACAATTCCCATTTTGAGGGTGTAATAAATCATAATGGAAACAAAATCTATCACAATGACATCACTGGGCCAGTTTCAAGTATGATGTTGTGTGACACTACGTTGAACACATATTTCCCCATTGTAAGGTCACCATGACATAATAATGTCCATTTTGAGGTCACCATGTTATCAGTCCCCATTATAAAGTCACTAAGACATCACAATTTTTTATGAGAACACCATGACACAATAATACAGGAGGTGACTACATCAAAATTCCCATTGTGAAGTCACCTTGACAGCATAATCCCTTGTATGAGGTCACCATGATGTCATAATCCCCATTATGAGGTCACTATTATATCATAATCCCTATTATGAAGTCACATGAGTTCATTATGGAAGCAACATTAACCACGATGACAGAACTGGTCTGGGTTCCCTGTGTGACATCACCGTTTAGCATGATTAATTCACAGTTCATTATGAGATCATCACGACATCATAATTCCCATTGTGATGCCACTATTACAACATAATGCACATTATGAACTCACCATGACTTAATAATAGAAGCATCGTCAATGATGAAGATATCACCCAACTTGTTGCCAGCTCTGACATCTACTTCCAGCATGGTGAATTAATACTTCCCCATTATGAGGTCAACAATTACTTCATAATAATTATAATGTCACCATGACATCAGAATCAGCATCATGAAGTCACAGTGGCATCATAGTCCCCATTATGAAGTAACACCCACCATAATGATATATCCAGTCTGGGTTCACAGTCTGACCTTGACATTCACCATAAATTCACACATCCCCATTACGAGATCACAATGACATCATAGTCCTCATGTGGAGGTCACCACACATATCACAATGGAAGAAATACCCATTATAATGACATCAGAGGGCCAGGATCCAGATCTGATATGACCAGTCAGCAGTCTGACCATTTAGTTTCCCATTATGAGGCCACCATGATGTCATAGTTCCCCATTATGATATCCCTATGAAATCATAATTCCAAAATGCCACAGGATAAGCATTGAATTCTGCAGTTCCACCTTCATAATCTGTGGCAATTCTGTGACCAGTTGTATGCTCCCTGTAGCTCCACGTCTGTGGCACTTCTGCTGTAGCTCCCATGATTATTTTCTTCCCTTTTTGCAGCTTTCCTTAGACAATCCATGTTCCTGGCTTTTCCAAGCTTCTGTGGTTTCCACCTTTACTAAAATTCCCTTCAATTCCTGCCATTAGTTCCATGTTATATCTTCCTATTCACCTCATGTTATATCTTCCTATTTACCTCAAGAACACACTGTCCACAAAAGAAGCAGAGAAATGATCTTTTCCACATCAAGTTTGCATGCTATGCACTCTAGTTTGACCCTCAGCTAAAAATCTTCCAAAATCCCCCATTGTGTAGCAATGGAGGGACAATTTCCTAGATGCAATTGAGAACATGGATCAAATATTGCCCCATTCCCAGCACACATAAAAAAGCCATGGCCAAATTGTGGATCATGTTGATGATGGAAAAGGTCTTGCCTTCTTGAAATCAGCCACCATACAAATACATCCACTTCAAGTAACCTACAATAAGTCTTCAAGTCTTGGTGGCCAAAATGGTCTTACATATAACTTGCCAAGCAACCAGACCTGGGTCACATGGAAACCTGTATGATATCAACATATGCAAGGTCATCATGGTGGTTGCCAGATAACACATTTCCTCTCAGGCCCACTCAGGTGGTGAAAATGTCTCTGATCTGAATCAATATTCAGAAGGTTGCATTCCTCTTAGATCTTGGTTGTGAGAATGGTACAAAATGTCAGTCATCTCAAATTAAGGAAGCAAAGGTTTATTTAACTCACAGTTTGTGGAGGTTTCAGTTCACACTTAGCTTCCATTAAGGCTCAGGTGACAGAGCATAGGAGCAACAGTTCAACACAATAAGAAAATAGCAAAGCAAAAGAGCAAAAAGAGGGAAGCAGCAGCATCTACCTATCTCATTTCCTACATTATAAGCATGTTGTCCTGGGGAGGGTGTGTATAACTCACACAATGTCCATGGCTCCTCTGGCACAGGATGAGGACACTGACAATTCAGAACTTGGCTTCCTACTGAGTCACTAGTTCAACTTCTAAACTTCTCAAGTTGACAAAGTGTATCAAGCAGTACACTCCTTCCATTACTTGACTAGCCACAGTAGAGGCCTGTTAAGAATCACACCAAGCTGCTGCATTTTCTGTAATCTGGATTCATCACATGTACCCAGAATATACTCTATTCTGCCTAACGGGCATATTGTGTTGTGTTGTATTGTATTGTACTGTATTGTATAATTTATGTATTGGGTACATGCTCTCACCACACATCTCCAACTCTTACTGATCCTCTTATTTTCAGCCTCCACAGTACTGAGATTGCAAGTATGGACTACCATGCCCTGTCTCAGTGACTGGGTCAGTGCACATGGCCGTGGGGCCAGTGCAGTATGTGGTGCCAGGATCAGACCCTGATTACTGCACTTACCTAAGCAGGCACTTAATCCGCTGAGCTATCTTGTTGGCCCTTAACTGGTATATTTATGAATGAATTTCATACATGCTCTCCTCTCCAGAAGCCCATATCATCAGTGAAACCAATCATAATACTCACTTCCTACTCTCCCCAAGTGATAAGCCAGACAGAGGTACCAATGTGTAGCAAATCTTCCCACCCATCAGAGCTCATTGCACTGACTAGAGAGCTCAATATTATGGAAGAAAATATTACTAATGTCTACAAAGAATGGATAGCATATTAGGTATTCAAATACAGCTACATGGCAGAAAAGGGTATCTGTAACCACAAAATAAAAATTAAGAAATCATTAATTAAATGAATGATTAAATAAATAAATGAAAATATAAAACCATGGAAAGCAATAACTAGGTACATATACACATATGAATATATGATCATATGAACATGCATATATAGATATAAATACACAAATAAGTGAACAATTGAATCAGTTCATCAAAAAATAGATAATATACCAAGTAACCATCACAAAATTGGCCCCCAAATCACATCTTCCCATTTTGAGGGACACATCTTCCCAATTTGAGAGCTACAGTCAATCGCTGAAAAGGGCAGCCAATGGCCCTGAATCATTCCAGGCAGGATCCAAAATTTAGACATAACATTTGTGTAAATAATGAGCCTGACATAATAGTAAAACTGACAACTACTAAACTTCCCTCCAATTCCTGCTCTCTGGTCCTTGTTATATCTTAGTACTCACCTCAGGAATAAACTCTACAGAAAAAAGAGAATTAGAACTTTCATTGTTGTGTTTTGAATTTTGAATCCTTATATCTTCTCTTGTTTGACCCTCCGCTGAAAATCTTCCCAAGTGCAACATTACTGAACAAAGAACTAATTTCCTGGATGCAATCTGGAATACTGGACAAAAGTTTGCCCTAATCCCAGCTCTCCTATAAACCATGTCCACACTGTGGATTATGGTGTCATGGGGCTGGGGAGATGGCTCAGTGGAATAAGCGCTTCTCTGACAAGCACAGGGGCCTGAGTTCAATCCCCAGTTCTGCCAAAAAAAAAAAAAGAAACTTTTTGTTTCTTCTCTGGATTATGGTGTCAGTGTAAAAAAAGCCTGCCCTTTAGGGAGCAGCTACAACACTCAATACTCTCCATTCAGGTAACCTGACATAACTATGAGCCTTGGTAGCCCAGAAGGCCTTACCTACAACTGCCAAACAATCAGACCTGGGTCATGCAATGCTCTATGACCTCATCAGTGTATACCTATGTCACAATGGTGGCTGCCATATAACACATTTCCTTTCAGGCTCTCTCAGTCCAAAATGTTGCTGATTTGAATCAATATTCAGGAGGTTTGTTTTCCTCTTGAATCTTGATTGTCAGAATGAAAGCTCTAATAGCAACACCAGCAAAGAGTCAATTCTCATTCCATCATTTATGTCATATACCTGCATGCTTTGTTGTTAATTACCAACTTCTGAAATTACAACTGCAAGATTATAATCTGAATCATGTAATTACATACCTATTGGAATAGCTCCCAAAATTCTATGTCTATTGACATTTTTCTTTGTTATAATCATGTGTATGTTGCTTCTGAAATCTTTTGAAATTTATCTCTGTTCATCTCTATCCTTGAGAAGTTTGGCAGTCTTGTCTTAGCCTAACTTTTGTTTTTTGCCTCTTTTTGATGAGGTTGGCAAGAGGCTTATCAACTTTATTTAGTTTTTCAAAGAACCAACTTTTTGATTTGTGGATTCTTTGAACTGATTTTTCATCTCAATTGAATTAATTTCTGCTCTAATCTTTATGATTTCTTCCCATCTTTGCGCTCTGGGTTTTGTTTGCTCTTCTTTTTCTAGTTGTCGGAGGTGCAGCATTAAGGTGCTCATTTGTTCCCTTTCCGTTTTCCTAATGTGTGAGTTTATAGCTATTATTTTCCCTCTAAGAACTGCTTTCATCGCATCCCATAAATTCCGGTAAGTTGTACTTGAATTTTCATTGAGTTGTAGATATTGCTGAATTTCTTGTTGAATTTCTTCTACAACCCATTGATTGCTGAGTAGGGTGTTGTTTAGTTTCCATGAATTTAGCAGGTTTTTCTGGTTTCTTTTGTCAATTATTTCCAATTTCATTGCATTGTGGTCAGATAGTATGCATGGGATAATTTCTATTTTCTTGCA
>PVKA01025647.1:0-32707 GCA_004027165.1 Ctenomys sociabilis | reverse complement strand
TGTGTGTGTGTGTGTGTGTGTCTGTGTGTGTATGTGTGGTAAATTTATGTATACATTTATGCAGCTAATGTTAAGAGGAGCAGTAGTCAAAGATGGAAAAAGTCTAAATCAGGTGATTTTGAGACATTTTCTATTTTGTTACTTTAAATTAAAAACAATCAAAACACTGACACTGAAAAAGAAAATCCACAGCACTCAGGAGGCTGAGGCAGGAGGATTGTTGTGAGTTCGAGACCAGCCTGAGCTACAAAGTGAGCTTAAGGCCAGCCTGAACTGCATAGTGAGACCCTGTCTCAAAAAGACAAAAAAAAAAAAAAAAAAAGAGAAAATCCTGAAGATAACTTCACAAAATTTGTGACATAATTTACAAGGCATGTTAATAATAAAAAAAATACTAAATTAGTTTTACCTGTTTTATAGGAAACTCAGATTTTAGTTTTTCAAACAAGAAAATAATTACTTTTATCTATTCATAAAACAGTCTTATTATAGTGCAAATAATTACAGCGATAGCTCATTCCAGTTTTATTCAAGAAATGACAAATACAGACATCAAATTACATGAAAAACATGGATGAATAAAAGAATACAAATTTAAAATTAAAATTGAGCATCTCTATGGTCACAAAAGAAATCATGATGTATTTAGTGGCCACAAGCAACCTAGACCTTGATCTTACATCTCCTCTGAATCACACTACTTCCAACACAAACATTTCCCAACCCTGATTCATAAATCAAGGGAGAACACCACCTAGTGAATAACCCTCAACCACTTCCTGCCATCCTGAAACATTCTGTGGAGGTCTACCACAGTAATGAGTGCACATGCTTAGAAAATGTGAGCTCATAGATTTCCAGTTGAAGGTACACCTAAGCAAAGAAGGTGGGAAGAGATAAAAACCATCTTGCTCAACTTGTTTCAACCCATAAAAATCCTTTACTGGAATGTTTAGCTTAAGAATAATCAACCTAACAACTAACTAGACACTTTTCTGCAATATAAAGTGTTTACATATGATTAAAGGCTATTCCATAAAAAGGGACATTTCACTCACTTTGAAATAATTAGTGACAGAAACTGAACATGTTGGCACAAGCCTACAGTGCCAGCTACACAGGAGGCTGAGGCAGAAGGATTGCCACAGACTAGGCAATTTAGTGAGCACTTGAGTCACATTAAAAAAAAATAATTAAGAGTAGGAATGTAGGTTAAAGATATAACAGTTTCAACTCAGTTGAAAGGCACTGAGTTTACTTCCTAGCACCACAAGAACTGCTTAATATGATTTTGAAAAAGAAAAATTAGAATACTGACTTGTACAAATATTTCTTCAGGAATTTTCATAATGCTTTGAGTTTGATGCCTTTACCTATAAATCAGACTGTCAGAAACTCCTTTATGGCTTGATTAAATTATAACACACTCTGTACACATTAGATTGTCAAAAAATCTTTCTCACTCTGCAATAAAACTTTCCAAGGAGTTGAGTAGGAAAAACCTCTTTACATTTGTACACTTGCAAAGAAACGTAATTAAATCTCTCACCCAAATGATACAGATGAAGAAAGTTAAATCTATCTATCTGTCCTTAAGAAGATACTGGTTGTTTGGTTTGCCCCACGATGATCTAGAAAACAATTAGGCACAGATTGTCAGAACCCCAGCCTTCTGAAAAGCTGTTCTGTACTCTTGCCTGTGTAACAAAGTGAAACATTCCTTCAAATGTCTGTGGAAACATCAAAAGGCATGAGTTGGCTTCACTATTTCCTGCAAGAAGTTCATTCTGTTCTCTAAGAATGCTTCAGGAAAGAATGGAATGAAAATAATCTACTCTGGAAACCTGTGTTACTCTAACATGACACATCATCTGAGGGCTGTTAACCAATTTCTTATATCTCATTTAAGAGACAGAGACAGTCTTAAATTTGAAGAATATTCTTAAAATTTTAACTGCTGTTAATACATTTTCCCCAGTTTTCTCAAGAAATTTTTTTTTTGGTGGAACTGGGGATTGAACTCAGGCCCTTGCACTTGCCAGGGAAGCATCTATTCCACTGAGCCATCTCCCCAGCCCCAAGAGATCTTGATAATTTCCACATCTCCTATGTCGCTACAGTTCTAACATAGGTTCTCCAACAACATTTTTTAGACCAAGTCTACTTCCCAGGCCCTCAGTACCATTCTTTCCTTAGTCATGACTTTTTCTCTGTATATGGAATGACAAAGACATGATTGGGGGTGGCAGAAGGTATACACAGTGACTGGAACAAAAGGAGATTCATTACTCTCCCATAGGAATATTGGGATACATGCAGAAAGGCTATAGAAAGTTAGAGCGCAAAGGATAGACACCCTCTCATCCAAAGTCTTGGTTGAGCCCTGGAGTTGCGAAGAACTAAAATGCCACGTCAGACAGACTTCATTTAATGTTCACATTATTTTCATGATGTTTGTGTTCTATTACTTTTAGTTATCCTGAAAAACAATGCTAGTAAGAGTTAGAACATTAACAATAGTTTGATTTATCGGGCCACTACCACGTATACAGGACAATACTAGAGACTGTGATAAAGGTGAACCAGATAACACTACTGACCTTAGATTTCCCGTAATCTGGCATAGGAACACACAGAAATAAGTGTAATAATGAGTTCCAAGCACTTTGGGGACTGTAACCTATATGTAAGTCACAAGCATACTCCTTCTATGTCAAGGTGCTTCTTCTATTTAAACACAAAGTAACAACATTCTCTCAATAATATTTCTATTGATGAGTTCTATGACATAGAATAGCGATACTATGGTAAATAGACAGAAAATATTTCCAACTTTAGGGATATATATATATACTGTAGTGGAGAAGAGAGGAAACAAAAATGATCCCTGCAGACAGGGCTATTGCTTGAAAATAAATGAAACGATAGGGAGTGAGGTAGAGGTGAGGACGATTTCATCTGGGGAAGGAAGGTGATCAGGAAAGGCCTGTGTGAAAAAAGCAGCAGTTCAACTGTGCTTGAAGGGTGAGAAGTGAGCCATAGGAAGATCTAGAGTGAATGGTCGAGGAAGAGGGACCTGCAGGCACAGGGCCCTGCAGTGAGAATGGGTCAGCTTTTTCACAAATGAAAAGAAGCCTTTCTGTTATGGTCAGGGTATATAAGGAAAAAAGATTTAATGTAGGATACATAATTTATAGGATTATTTTATAATATTCACCCAGAGTCAAATGCAAAAGTGCAGGAGATCTATCCACACACTAGAGGCCCGAAGAATCCAGTTGAGGGCCTGGGTCCCAAAACAGTGTCCTGCATGAGTCCAGCTGGAGACCCAGAGCCCATAACAGTGTTTTCAGGAGTCCAACTGGAGGCCTAGAGCCCACGACAATGTCCTATGCAAGTCTGTTTCAGAGATATGCTCTGGGTTTCTTTCTTTTTTTTTTTTCAGTGCTAGGAATTGAACTCAGGACCTGGTGCTTGCCAGGCATGCACTTAAGCAACTCCCAGCCCATGTATCTGCTCTGGGAAGGCCCAAAGATCAGTGACAGAAGCTAGAAAGTCTGCACCAGCAGGGTGAAGGTTGTGCCTGCAGACTGGGGGATCTGTACTGAAGCCAGGGAGCCACACACAAGGTAAGGACCAGAGCTGCCCAAGGAGAGCTGTTGCCATCCCCAATGACAATGAGCACCCGGGCTCCTCTGATGATGAGAGGAGCTGAGTAGAGAATTTAGAGAATTTTAAAGAGCAAGTCTTCTTGGGGAGCTTTGGTTCCCTGATATGTTTTTATAGGTGAGAAAACTAAGTTTATTAATCTGGAATTTCACACTGGTGGAAGTCTGAATTTGTGGGTTATTATTCTTACAAATCTATTTCTGGCCTACTCTTAATTTTGTTCCCTGTAAACAGACCGTAACTTGACATTCTAGAGTCCTCTGATTTGAGAATGAATGAAACTTCATTCCTCAGACTTCGTAAGACCACCTGCCTGCTGTCTGGTCACAGGCAGATCTGTCAGACTGGAAAGCAGAAATTGTTTGGCCCAAAGAAAGTTTGTATTTTGGAAACTAAAGCACTAGATACAGCAAACAGGATGCTGCTGCTTTGCATTACCAAGGAAGCACCTTCCCCAATCAGCATGTTCCAGCACAATCCCCACTGTTGCCAGTTTGCTTGAAACAGCTGTGCTAGAATCAGGCATGAGCAAGGGCCTCAGCCATTTCCCCTTCCTCTGAACTTCTAAAAAATACAAAAACTCACAGAGCTGTGAGAGAAGCCAATAAGAAGTAAGGAATATGCAGCAGGTGGTGCCATCTGTGCCCGGCTAATTCCAGCCAAAACAATCTGCTCCCTAGAGCTCCCAGTTGTGGAGAAGGGAAGAGAATCTGACAGCGGCAGAGCCCAGGGAGGAGGTGCAGGGTGGCAAGTGCTGAGGCTATTATTCCGACTTTCAGTCAGTTGGAGGAAGTAGATTATTGATGCCAGTGAACTATTAGCTCTCTCCTTTTCTCTTTACAACCACTGTGGGAGATTCTTCCAAAGTCTCCCTAAGCTGGCAAGTAGATCCCACACCTGTGATACAGACATGCAAGCATCACTGTAGTCTGTCACCACTGAGGTGGGAGGGACAGGCATTCCCCAGCGAGACTGGCAAGCACAGCCCACCCCAAAGGAAAAAAGCAAGAGGGGAGAGAGATTGTTTATTTTATTCTATTTTCCTAGCAATCAAATCCTCTCCCTCACACATGTTCATTCTTTGAAAATTATCCATGGCTTAAAATGGGTTTATATGCCTCATGCTTTGTCCCCAGGTTGACATTTTCTGAAACAAAATTCTTTCACTTGATGGACTTCCTTGTGAGAAGCCAATCTCTTCTGACACACTTACAATCATGGGATGAATAACAGCAACCAATTCAAAGACAGATCAGATTGTCTGCTTCCATGGCTTTCCATCCAGAGAGTCACACAGAAACAGGGCCCGTCTTTACACAGATGGAGGAGAACATGATGATTCCAGGGGCCCAGAAAGCCCTGTTTACTGAAAAAGAAAATCTTACCCCTTGCACCTTTTCCACTGCAACTTACAGGATAAAGCACTGTTTTCAGATAGTAGCTGGTGAATGCAAATCGCTGGGAAGGTGGTATTGTCTTTTGTTACCTATTATCACCTTCTTTACAGTATTTTTTAGGGTAATTTAGGATAGAGTTTCCAGGGTCTACAGGGTCTCACTGTGTAGACTGGACTCACAGTGATCAAAGTCCTCGCCCCTGTGTCTGCTTAAGCAGGCTCTTCCATCTGCTGCTCTATTTGGCTGCCCCTTTCTTCCTTACATTAATTTACCATGGCTGTAGCTGAGGGTTGGTCTGAGGGAGGGGCACACAGGCAAGTGTACGTCTATTGGATGAAGAGAACTGAAGGGCTGAGTTTCAGTGGCTTCTCCAGGAAGTGGAGAAGGTCCCTAGGAGATGGAAGTGGTCTGCAATAAAAAGCAGGAAGAATGGGAAAGGTGAAGGTGCCTATTCTACCTTGTTTGAATTGAGCTGTCTTCTCTCAAAAGATATTTTGAAGTGACTGAAAAAGTCTCACTTCACAGATGAGATTAGAGCATTTGAGTGGGGTAATCTACCATGATAGGTATCCTGAACTGAAGAAGGAGATTTGCACACAGTCCCGCACAGGGAAGGGTCCTGTGAAGACAGAGGCAGAGACTCGAGGGACACGTGCGCAAAGCAGGGAAGGGCGATCATTGTCAGAGGTCAGCATTTGCTAGGACAGAGGCAAGGGATCCCATTTTCCTTTAAAGCAATGCAAAGGAGCTATCACTGTCAACACCTGAATTTTGGACTTCGTGTCTCCAGAACAATTGGTGAATAAATCTGTGGTGTTTTCAGTCACCCAGTTTATGGTACTTTTGTTACAGTAACTCTGGGAAACTAGTACACCCTCAGAACACTCATGCCCAGGTTCTGAGCATTCCTTCCCTCTGGGGTGGGTCAAAAACTCAAAATCAGTTTCTGACCTAAGCATTCTCTTGATACTTCGGCTTTTCCACATAAAGCAAATAGCAGAAGAAATATCTCATTAGGTTTTGAGACGAATGCCATTAGGAAATAGACAAACTGCCTACTCTTTTTCCCAAGTGTCTTCTATAAGGTAATCTTTTTAATTAAGATAATTAAATTCTTGTTTCAAAGGGCACTGAAGTATAAGCATTATCATCTGATTTCCTATAAAGAGTGTCTTTCCTGTCTTCCATTCCACATGGTGTCCATTAACAAGAGAAGCACCAAGTGAGTCAGATATTATGGTTACAGGTTTTATGGTTCCTGCACTGAGAAGAGGAAAATAAGAAAAGAAAACATAAACTGGAGAACAGTGTCAGAGGGCAGGCCAAGATAATGGGAGAACCAGAAAAGAAAGGAAAAAGCTGTTGTGTGGGAACCAGAATCTTGCTTCAGGTAGGAAATGGCAGAGACATTTTTACATTAAGAGACTTTTTTTTTTCAACTTAATGAAGCAATAGAAATGAGATATGCCTCTTCCCTACATTCATTACTTTGCTATGATCTTAACCTTTTCTACCTCCAACCCCCCTGTGAAATTGGCTAATAATTCCTGCAATGTGCTTAGGTAACTGAGATTGGGGATGATTTGGGGAGTTTTGTGAGTGAGGCAAGACAACAGACTCCACTGGTGTGTGTTGTGATGTATCGCCTTGGTAGCCAGTGGCATAGAGCTGGGAACTGATGAGACCAGGTCCTGGGATATGCTCTCAGAAGGGCCCAAGAGCCTGCTCAGCTCCGTTACTGCATGCTTGCCTCTAACCCCGCTCCATGAGAGGGACAGAAGTGGAGTTGGTGACAAAGCAAGGGGATAGTTGACTGCATGTCTCTCCTCTTTCCTAGAAAAATAAAGCTCAACTCTACGTCTTTCTCACAGAAGCCTCACATGTCATCCTTTATGGTTTTTTTCCCCTAGAAGATGGTATATCATCTTGAAAGCCTAGTTTAATGTACTTTTCCTCTAAGCTCTGTGGTATTTTTATATGCCATTAGTCAGTTATTGCATGTTTCTTGCCATAACAGTCCCACCTAATGTATTTAATTTGTTTTGAAAATCATAGCACATCTTTACACGTAGAAGAGACAGCTTTTAATTCCATTGATGACTTCCTCCTTAAAAATACTCTTTTATCTCCCTAACCACATTCTTCTTGGTTTTCCTTCTACCCACTGACCAACATTAGCTTTTTCACTTAGACCTTAAACAGCAGCATTTCCCAGGGCCCCTTGGGGCTCTCTAGTCTTCTCATTCCCATCGTTGAGCTTCGGGGATGTTTCTAGCACCCACAGCTTCAATTCCTGCTTATGTTCCAAGACTCAGAACCCAAGACCCCAAGTCAGATTTATGTCTGCCGCAAGGCTGCGCATTCAAACAAATTCTGGGTATCTCTCCTTGAGGATGTTCAAAGCATCTCAAATGATATGTCCAAAATGAACATGGCTCTATCGCCAGCTCTCCCACCCTACAAAAAAATAAAATAAATAGAAGATCTGTGTTACCTGGTCTCTCAGAGTCATCCTGCTTGGTCTCTAAATGGGTTACCAGGTCTTATGAGTGATTCCTCCTTTATCTACCCCTCTTTCTCCAGTGCTATTGTCTCTTCCCTTTGTCAGTTGTGCATCAAATTCAAACAATTGCCCTAGAAGCCCTTGGCTGCTCACACTGGCTACCATCTTACCCAGGGTGTTGCCTGGTTCTCACACAGGTTCTAAGCTCTGAAGGGGTTGTTGGGGGAGGGGAGGCTAAAAGATTAATGGATACAGCCTTTCATGTTCTTTAATGATAAATCCTGGTACTCTTCATACATGTCTTGCTTTAACATTATTCTATCACAAACTTAACTCTTATGTAGTCATACTTCCTCTAAAAGAAATGTGCAAGAGAAATAGCTTGTCTCTTTCCCTTCATATCATCCCTTTCACAATTCTTGTGATTTATCACTTTCTAACACATCTCATATAACTACAATGGCCCAAAATTGTCCTCTTTTGCTTTTGTATCTATCATTTCCTACCTGCACCTCCTGTACCTCAGCTCCTGAAGGGAAGGGACCATGTAGTCCTTTTAAACACACTTGTATGACTTACTACCCTCAAGGAGGTTTCAGGAAATATTTAATGGATTAACTAGTACAAGCTTGATAGCCAAAACCCTCCTTTTTGAGTGTGTTCAGAATTCATTTGGATGCCAAAACCCAGGTTGGTCCTAACACTGAGCTGTATGTATAGCCCTTTTTGTTTTGGGACAAGGCTCTCACTAAATTGCTCTGCAGGACTTGAACTTTCTATCTATCTCCAGCCTCAGCCTCCCTCAGGGCTAGGATGACAGCTGTGCACCACCATACCTGGCTCAGAGCCTTGTTTTATGGTTTGTTCATGGTCCCTCCAAGCATGCCAGATACATATTACATTCCCTAGCTTGACCCACAAAACTTTCATGCACTGCAACATTTTTAATGGTACTGGGGATTGAAATCAGGACCATTTGCTTGCCAGACAGGCACTAATGCCACTGAGCTATATCCCCATCCTTAAAACTGCAATATTCTCACCTACCATTCCATCACCTCTCTCACCTTTTCCCCAATTTTATCTACCTAGACAAATTTCTCTCTACTTTCTTTTGCCTTCCAGAACATAGCCCAAATACCATCTATTTAAGACAATCTTCCCTAAAACTTCAACCTAGAAATTACCCTCTTCTGGGGATTAGCATGTTTCTTTCTTTGCTTCATTAGAGCACTTATCAAAAGAATGGTTTCCCTTTAACAGTGTGCTTTGGAAGGGGGAAGCTGAGAACATTCTGATTCCAGAGCCCAGCACTGTCTGATACACAGAAAAAAAGTGAGACTTTTCTGAAAGGAGGTTTTGAGCAACATCTAGTCTCCCAGTTATTAGGCAAGTAGAAGAACAAGTTGGTGGCACCACAGAAAATAGCAAGAGAGTATTATAAAAATAAGAACCTGTGGAAGGACCCCATTCCAAAGGAGAAATGTGTGATTTGATATACCTCCAAGTGTTTGACATTTACAAGGGTCATATTGGGGCACAAATTTTGTCCACATGAATGAACAATTTCATTTCTCAAGCCGCCACTAACTATGTAGCACAGCACCAGCCTCCACTACTGAGATCTGGATATTAATTAAATTGTAGAATTAATGAGCATAAATCCATCGCAGCCCTGTAAAAGGGGATGACTAAACCTTCTGCAAACACTGAATTCAGTTCAGTCTCTAAGCCATTTTAGCAATGAGTCAGATGAGGGACATGAACTACATGAAAGAGGAAGAAGCCTAAAATAATCCGGGATGCATTTTTCTTTAACTTCTCTGGAATTTTTGATTACCTCAGTTTCCTGACACAGTTTTGCTGATGTCAGTAGTTTACGATAACCATCAGGAAGATAAGAGAAGGTCTGAGTGAGACAGAGGTAAACTTAGGCCTGACATGACTAATATATCCTGCAGTGGAGGACAGGGGAGGCCTAAGCAGATGTACAGTTTCTATCAGTGACTTTTGAGTAAAGCCACTTACGTGTGCTGCAGGGTCAGTGGATGTACCATCCTGCTCTTTCCCAGGAAATGCAGCTACTTCTGAAAATCCTAAGTGGCTTTTTGCGAGGATTCATTGACAGATGCACTATCAGTGCTGCCAAGGAGTGAAACTAGGAGATGCCCCATGTTTGTGTAGGAAAGTTTGCCAGTTTGGGTTTTTTAGGGTTTTTTTTTTTTTTTTTTTTTTGTACTGAGGATTGAACTCAGGGCCTGGTGGAAGCTGAGCACCCACTTTACAACTGAATTTTACCCCCATTCCTGTACGAGAAATATTTATGTCACAACAGAACTTAAGTAACTTTTATTTGGAAAACTGTGATTAAAAAAGATTTGGAAGACATAAGTGTTGCTTTAGTGCTGAGGATTGAACCCAGGATTTCTTTCATAGTAGCCAAGCACTGTACTACTGACCTACATACTATAACAGTATTTCAGTGAAGTTGAGATAAACGAATGAATGGTCATAGGGAGATACAAGAGCTTTTGCCAACATAAATCCTCTGTAAACTAAAAACACAAGTAAACTGAATTTAATTCACAGACACAATTACAAAACATTCTCCCAGCCACCCCTGAGTTTTATCATCCTACTTCATCTAAGACATGAATCCTACAGATCATGAAGGCCTTTGGCTAGATAGATGAAGAACTTTGTGACTCCTCAGGATCAACATTGCAAGCTTCATTTCTCATCATACATGGCTGAGCACCTGAAGAACATGGGCTTGCAGTGAAAGTTGCTTCTCTTGAATTCTTCATGAAATTGCCTATATGGACATTCTCTCAAGATTTTCCTTTTTTGTCCTAAAGCTAAGTATACCACTAGCAAAACACTTAAACTGAGAATTTAGATGTTGCTTTTTCATCAATGAACGAGAGCTTGCAAAAGTCTTTGACTCCTTCAAAAAAGTCTACCATGTAAGGCAGATTCCAGTTAGGAAGTTCTCTGCTTGACTCAAGAAGCTTAAATTATGGGTTAAGCACCAGTTCTCTACTGAAAGGAGTGCTTTCAGTAGAGCTTGGGTTTCAGTCCCATTTCCTTTCTACTTTGTTGTTTGACCTTGGCCACCTACTAAGCCTGTTTATTTACCTTCAGAACAGGAAAAATACAGAGAAACAGTTTCCCAGGACAGTTGTGAGAATCCTGTAAGAATCTGTGCAAATAGTTGCAAATGGTCAACATGACAGACACTGGGAATGGGGCAAAACAGTCCAGAGCTGTTCATTTCATTGGCTCTCCTTTGACTTCTTTCCACAGTTGTTCTTTCATCTTCCCTCCTAGGCTTAAAAGAACTTGCTCTTTGATAACCTATTCTTATAGATGAGTCCAAAGACAGTTTTCTAAAGTGAACACGATCATTTTGGTACTTAGAAATTTTCTAGTATGTAATTTGGGTTGGGGGTCAGGATAGCCTCGTGAATCATCCTCAAAGAGACTTTTTGTGTCCTGGTGGGTGTTAGCCTTGAATTGCCCAAAGAGAAAGGAATGCTTCTCAATGACTGGTCTGAAGAGGGGCCTCTGAGCATGTGAAATGAGGAGC
This sequence comes from Ctenomys sociabilis, assembly GCA_004027165.1. Lineage (NCBI taxonomy): Eukaryota > Metazoa > Chordata > Mammalia > Rodentia > Ctenomyidae > Ctenomys > Ctenomys sociabilis. The sequence continues at coordinate 21,549 of PVKA01025647.1, read as the reverse complement.
TCATTCTGAGGGCCTCCACTGTTAAATCCTAGGTGGCAATGAAGTAGAAACGAGGTGAACTTTTGTGAGGAGGGCGTTAAGCCCTGTTCAAAACTTTAAGCTTTACCATTAGCCTTTTTGAGTATTGAAAGGAGAGACTTTGAATCATGAGGTAGCTTTACCTGTCCAAATAGTCTGCCCAAACATGGAACCTCTTGCATAATTTAACACTCAGGAGGAGAAGCTACTGGAGAGGAGGCCTGATAATCACAGCAGTGGAAACTTTTCCTTTACTTCATTTTAATTCTGATGAATATTTGATACATTTTGTCCCTCAGTTTACTTTTTTCACAGTTACATTATCTAGCCATGAATTTCTTAAGGCTCAGTGAAAACTGTACCATGATAGTCCACATGAAGAAACTTTTCTGCGACAATAAGCTTTAAAAATGTATGTAGAAACCATCAACAATAGGCTTAAAAATACAATTCTTGATGAGATAGCTCAGTGGTCTAAAGGACCTGCTTAGGCAAGCTTAGACAAATGTGCAAGGACCAAATTTCATTCTCCGGGACCACAGGCAGTGCCAGTCCCATCCCCAGGGTGGGCTGAGCCCGCCACAAAAAGGAAAAAAATTCCTATTGTACAACTGAAGATTTAATTGATAGATAGCAAAAAGACAAATAGAAGGGCTGGGAGGATGGTTCATTTATCTAAGTAACATCCTAGCAAGATCAAAGTCACTTGTTTGATCCTGATACCACCTGCCAGTCCCAGAACTCTGGGCGAGCCGTGCCGGCCACTGAAATGGGGCATGGTGGTTCATACCTATGATCCCAGCACCAGGGAGGCTGAGACAGCAAGATCCTGTATCAAATATGTAATTTTTTAAAAAGACAATTAGATAACATACTACTTAAAATAAATTATAATTATTGAAGTCATAGCGATCCTACTCTTTTCAGCCTCCCCAGCACTGGGATTACAGATGTGCACCACCACACCCAGACTTGGTGGCTGGCTCAGTGCTGGGGATCTGGGCGAGTGTGGCATGTGGTGCTGCGGATAAAACCCCAGTCCCTGTGTTTGCCTAAGCAGGCATTTAGTCCACTAAGCTATCTCACTGGCCCTTGTGTTAATTCTTAACAATGTTTTTGTTACTTCTTACTCCTCCTGAAGTCTAAAGAAATGAATAAAAAGTAATGCCATATTAATATGCTGAACTGTAAATGGCTCAAGTCAACAACTTCTGACATTGCTAGTCTTAATGGAAAACCCACTACTATTATGGACTACTGGACTATATTGAAATATTTTGCTGAATTCATGCACCTAAAATATTTAAATGACAATGGAATACCCTTCTCTGACAAAAGTAAACAAAAAAGGAGATACAAATAAAGGACCATTTTATATCTATATATTCAAAATAATTAGGATAGATATACAACTACATTCTTTTAATTCAATGAATAGAAAGATTTGTCCTAATAGTGTTTGTGGTCAGGATATCATGTCTGCATCTTATACTATGAATAACCACTAAGACAACAACAATATGCAAAGTATTAATTATTGAAACTGTCCTAATAGATTTTGAAACTGTCTCATTGCTATTTGTTTCTCAATAAAATTATTTTTTAAAAATAAAGAGATGATATGTCTTGATACATTCCGATTCTCAGATGGAAGCCTACAACTCCATTTCAAAAGGTCATTTGTAAATAATATTTCTTAGTTAATTGCCAGTAAGTGATAATCATCATGCTAGACAATAGGAATAAAAGTAGAATTATATATTGAAACTTAGATACAAATGAATATTACAGTGAGAGAACAGAGAAGTTTTGCATTGTTCTTGAGATCTCTACTTAGTAGACCTGGGGAAGTCTTCAAGAAGAGGGACTATTTGAATTTTGTGCAAAAGTCTTTCAGGTTGGTAAGAGTCAGCAATCCTTGCTGGCATGGGAATACGAGGCAATGGCATGCTAAAAGAATCATGAGTTCATGAGTTCCTCTGAGATTTTAGCTATGAGTTCCTTTGAATGGAATGAAAAATCAGCTTTATATTTAAACCAAACAACAATTGAAAATTCACATTTTAATACATTAAATTATATTCACTTTCCTTTATAGTAAATACCCAATTCCCAAAATTCCTAATTAAGAACTAAAATCAAGTAGCAACATTTGGGCATGACTTACATTATCAATAAATATTGTCCTTAATTTTACAGGGAAGGAGGAAAACCATGTTGAATCCCACTGCCCAGTATCTCTTTGACACCATAGCAGTGAAGCAAGGACCTTATTATAGGTTATTTTCACATAAACTTTGACCTTTCACCAAAAAGGCACCTTCTCATGACTTCCAGATGTGGATGCTTGATCATTAGTAAGCAGTTAAAACTGTAACCTTATTTTCCATGTTCTTAATAAATGGATGTGTTATAAAGATATCATCTTATAATTGCAAAAGCATGAGAGATATTTGAAGAAATAATTTTAAGCATTTTAATGAAGCTCTTGTTCTAGCTCTCTTTCCTGAAAATGGCATTTCAAAGTTAGCCTTTCTAACAGAAAATAGAATAGCTGACAAAAGGAACCACAACTCTATATCTAAACTGGCAGCATATTTGTGTGGTGTGGAGTGATACATATGTTCACCGCCCTTTACTGGTTAAACTGTATTTCATTATCATCTCCTTATTTCCACTTCTAATTCTAGCAGAACTATTTCCTATAAACAGGTCAACTCTCTAGCAGTTTTGAGCATATGAATTCTTTTAAAATGCCTTGTCCAACTTTATTAAAGCAATGTTTTCCCTCATTTTTAATTGAAGCCCCTCAGGCATACACTTAGCAGGTCTATTGTCATAAATAGGGAGAAAAATAAATTTACCACCAATTCCAACTGCATCATGTATATAGACATTTGTGCCATCTGTGGCTTTAAAAATTAACTGATAAGATTAGTGATATCTAGTTTTAAATTATTGTACTATAATGAAACTCCATACTTGATCATTATGCTTCTATACTACATGAGACTACAAAATTAAAATCCTCCTGAATCAGTATTATTTTAAAAAATTGAATTCTTTTTATTTAAAAGCAACTACAATTAATTTAACTTTCTTCATGTTTCTTTCTTTGTTTTTGTTTTAGCTTTGTTCCTATGGAAGTATAGTCTTCTCTTACTGGCTCAAGCTCTTTGAGTTTCTTCAGGTTGGGTGGGGTCCTACTGCTGACTCACAGGATATGGATACTAGTTCTTGATAATGGCCACCAGCAAAAGTGTCATTAGCCATGAACCATATCCTAATGTCTCCACAATGTCCAAAGCAAAGATAAAGCTAATGTCATCTGCTTCTTTTTTTTTCTTTCATGTTCTCTTCCCAACTCCTCTTCTTGTCTTTCATTTATTCTTTTACAAGACAGTGTTTCTTTGCATCTGAATATTCCAGGTATAGTGAAGGAGTCAGGACATCTTTAATCTACAAGGAAGACTCCAGTTATGATGCTTCTGAGAAAAACAGGCTTCACCCTTGAGAAGTCGGTACCCTCTGTGAGGCAATGTGAATAAGACTTGCTACCTAACTAAAACATTTTGCTTTTCAAATTTCAGAGAACATCTGACTAGAAAATTGGAAGTGGGTGTAGGAATTCATACCCTGAGAATCCTCGTGCATTCTAAGATTAAGTTAGCATGTAGCAAGCAGCCTAAATAAGTGTTTTGGTTTTAAAAAAATCTATCTTTGGGTTGAAGATATAGGTCAGCGGTTCAGTGCCTGCCTGATAATTGCAATGTCCTGAGTTTGAGTTCCTGTACAAATAAATAAATAAAGACATCTTTATTTGTTTATTCATTTATTTATTTTTGGCAGAACAGGGGAATGAACTCCAGCCCTTGCACTTGCTAGGGAAGCCCTGGCCCCTACTTTTATTTTTAAAATAATTATATTTTTCTATCCTCCAAATGAAGGCTTATATTTCCTAGATTTTCTCTTAGGATACGAGGGAGTATACACAGACTGATGGTATTACAGGTGTCAGAAACCAAGATGTTGAGGAAAAACAAATTTAGAGAAAGGTTTATGGAGAGATCCTTTTAGAGTCTCTTTATGATCAGATTTTTTATTATTTTCTGAGAGAGAGAGAGAGAGAAACTTTTGCTTAATTGGAAGAGATATGACAGAGTAAGATAAATAGAAAATTGGGCAAATATAGCAGAATGAGGACAAGGATGCAGAAGAATCTTCAGGTTATCTCATCACCGCCACCACCATGGGACTCAGGAGCTGAAGTTGGTGACTCTAACTGATGAAAAGAGGCCAATGATTTGGAATCAGCCGTTCAGACCAGAACTCTTGGAAGCTGCAAAAGCCTTGGCCTCTTTCCTTATGCTAAAATATATCAAAATATGTCAAAACAGGATTTATATAAATTTTATTATTTAATAGTACTTAAATTGAATAATTTTAATACACATATAAAATGATCATAGTACCATCTCATTTGGTTAAACTTGTCAAAATTATAAATTTAAATAAGCAAAACAATGGAATACATTGATGAGTTCTGGCCAATTACAATTAACTTTCTAGATTTAGGAAGAAGGACTCATCCCATTTAAACCATGGCAGGGAATAGGGGTGAGATTTTTTTGTGTGTGAAACTGGGGATTGAACTCAGGCCCTTGCGCTTGCCAGGCAAGTGCTTATTCTACTGAGCCATCTCCCCAGCCCCCTGGGATGAGATGTTTTGAAGCAGAAATTTGGGCTTCTGCAAAGAGAAGGGTAAATGGACATTCACAGATTCAGAATGGATGGAACTATTTCTCAGGTTAACTCATGCCAAGAAAATAAAAAGCATAACATCACATTTCCAGAAGCAGTAGCTACAATCTGAAAAGAGACTTTCCAAATTTTTGGTGCCAGGAACAAGTTTCTGATAACTCAGGGGTCTCAATACACTTTGTGTCCAGATATCTGTGTTACACAGGGCTCCATTGTGAGAAGCATGGACATGAGCACTTGCCTTGGATTAGACTGCAAGTTCCATGAAATTTATGATATTTGTCTCTGACCTAAGACTTTGCTTTATATTATAAGACAAGTGAGTGCAAGTGAGGTTTTATTCCCATTGAGATCATAACATTAAGTGAAATAAATCAGACACACAAGTTTAAGTACAGTATTGCACGGTTTCTCTTACAAGAGAAACCCAAAATGAAAATAAAGGGTAAAGTGAAAGATAGATAATAGGAAGCAAAGAGACAGATCTTGCTCAAATGGAAAGGGGACCAAGATATGGAGTGTGAAGCAGGGAAGGAAGACGAAAGGGATAAAAAGGTAATTTAGATATATTATGTTCACATACCAACTCCTCACAATACACATTATTATTGAAGGCATGGATGATTAAAGAGCGCATTGTCAAACTTCGAAGTGTAGCATAACAGGAAACAGACATACCTCACAATGGGCTGGATTCTGATAGACGTCTTTGCAACTGTGCTTAAGAAGTGCTGAGATAGGATATTTTTTCTTGATCATGGAACTTTAAGACTGGTTAGCATTTCACTTAAAAAAAAAATCCCCAACTGCGAGAAAGTTCTAGAAAGAGCATAGGTTTTAGCCGGGCGTGGTGGCGCATGCCTGTACTCCCAGCACTGGGGAGGCTGAGACAGGAGGATTGTTGTGAGTTCGAGACCAGCCTGAGCTACAAAGTGAGCTTGAGGCCAGCTTGAATTGCATAGTGAGGCCCTGTCTCAAAAAGACAAAAAAAAAAAAAAGCATAGGTTTTAATGATCAAAAGGACATAAAACTGAATCTCAACATTTACTGTATGCAAATTGGAGAAATTTTTAGTCTTATTAAGCCTTAGTATTCATACATGTAATTTGGTGAATAGTCCTAGATTGACAATGTGAAGATTAAATAACATAAGATATGTTAGACATACAATCAATAAATATGAACATGTATCCCATTTTTGGTTCTAATTATTTCACAAACCAGTTCAGTTCAGAAACCATTTGTGAGAATTTATTTCTTTTTTTGACAAATTATTTCATATGGGATGTAACAGATGCTGCTATTTTCCCCCATGACAGCTATTTCTCATTTCTCCCTTATGATCAGAATCCTGATGTTTAACCAGTAGAAAACAGCAAGAGCTAACTTAAATGCACTTTGGAAAAGGCAGAGCCCTTGTCTCTTCCAAAGGGTGCACAATGAATGGTCTAAGCCAGTTATGGAATGTGGTAATTCTTTTCATCAGATACCATTGGTAGAGGGTTGAGTGTGTGACCCTCTTCAGGCAATGGAAGGAAAAGCAAAGTAAACTGAAGGCCCTCTTGCAGAAATTTACTCAGTGGAAAGAGGCCAGAAATGTGTGAAGACATCATCTTCTTCTTTACCCTCCTTCCATCTTTGGAGTTCCAGAAAGACAAGACATCTGAATACAAAGGATCCATCTGGTAGTCATGAGCACTTGGCAATAGTAAAGACTGTAAAGAGCCCACACCCTGGATGATTTTGTTTGTGTACCAACTTTAAAACTATGTTCCCTGAGATCTGCAAATCATGTCATTTAAACTAAGTCCTGAATTCACTCTTAGTCAGTCTGTTGCATGAAGCCAAAAACCTAAAATGATTACAGATTTTTGCCCATTTCAAATATCTGAACACATTTGGACTGATACAAGTCTTTAAACCATTGAGACATTAAAGCTATTTGCTTTGCTAGTGGCCACACACACAAGAAAATCTATGGCTTTGTCACCTTTATTAATTTATGTAGAGATTTTAAGAAGCATTTATTGAAGGCCTCTAAAGTGTGAGACTCTAGAATAATAAGCATCATGGAAAGAGGAAGATAGAGATAAAGACAGGGAGATGAAGAAAGGCAGAGATAGAAAAATAGAGAGGCAGAGGCACAGAAGAGTGCAGAAATGAATGAGACCTGGAACCCATGCTTACAGTGCTTACAGCTCAGGTCGATAGATAACAGACAGTAAAACAAAGCATTATCCATAGTTTTGGCCTTAAAAGGAAGCTATAATCTATGTATCTAAATCACTAAAATTACACACTATAACATTTTATATGCCCAGAAACTAAGATTGAGGGAGAAATAACAAATAAGGTAATAGAATGGAAGAGAGAAGACAGTTAAATGAAAGGGGCTGAATCATACTCTACTCAAGTTGGAATGTAGGAGAAAAAGTGATTGATGTCTTAGCTTGGGGCCTCTGGAAAAAAAAAAAAAAAAAAAAAAAAAAAAAAAAAGGACAATGAGAAAAGCAGTTTGTTCTACCTGGCTTTCTTTCAGCTAGGAGCTGGAAAGCCAAAACCAAACTAGATTTCTAGGTTTTCCGGCTTTAGTACAATGTAATAAATAAGACTCTGGCAATTCATGTTAGATTCTTGCACTGGGCCAGTAATTGCTATGTGTAGGAGTCCTGCAAAACAACAGTCCTCCAAGAAACACTCCAAATAGCTTTTCATATGTAGAAATATGATATACTTTTCTCTTTGGTGTTTAAAACTTAACTAGATGGAAACGATGCTTCATCATCTATAAAGTAGGTAAAGCAAGCCCAAGACAACTCCCCAAAGTAGAATAAAATCCAGCATCAAAAGGCCATGTATTGTCGTGGATAAAGGCTACAGCTTGGGAAGTCTCACAGACTTGAATGCAAATCTTGATATAACTGTTTTTGCTTGGGTTACTTTGAGCAAATACATTACTGTCTCACTTACTTTCTTTCAATGCTTTGGCAAATACCTGACATCCAAAATGAAGGAAGGAAAGATTCATTTAGCTCACAGTTACGGGAGGTTTTATTCCATACTCAAGAGTGACACACGGCAGAGAGCATCCATTCAGTGCGGCAGAACAATGTTTACAGAGAGCAATAGCTACAGAAAGAAAGTTTGTCTCTCTGTCTTTCTTATATTACATTCAGGCTCTCTGCCCCAGGCTGGGGGAAGTGCTCACACCCATAATCCCAGCAATACTAAAACCCATAATCCAAGCCTCAGATCACACATAATCCCAGTGGATCATGAGTTAATCACAAACTACAAGTCCCTGTTCCATGACTGCATGAGGCTTTGGGGGACAACTGACAACTAGACACAAACCATAACAATTATCTTTCTGAGCCCTAATTTACTCATTCATCAAATGAGAAGCCACAATATTCTCTTCCTAGGATCACTGTAAAGATGAAGCAATCCATGCAAATAACAGCTGGCCTTAGCATTACACTTAAGTAATGTAATTCTTCCTTCCCCCATAATACCTTGATTTTAATCCTGGCTATATTTTATATTTTTATAAGAATCAGCAACTTCAACAAGATAGTGGCAACAGCATAAGTAATATAGCCAGGCAAATAATCCCAAGTGCTGATTTATAATTATATTTGATTACGGATAATTTCTAAGAGAACTCATAAGATTTCAAAAGTTCACAGAAAACCAATTTAGGATTAGTTGAAAACATTTATTTTGTCTCTTTTGGGGAGTAACAAAGAATAAATAACCAACATGAAATGGATAACTACATTCCTTGGATGTTTCAAGGAAAAGGAAGATAAGACAGGGGGTGCTTTGCCCCCACCCCTGCCACTGACAACACATCCTCCTCAGGAAGCCAGTAAAGGTAAAGGTAATAAAGAGGAAGGTGGAGAGAAAAGGAAGAGGGGTAATGTGCAGTTAGGGAAAGCCAAAGTAAGCTTACAAGCATGTATAACTATGCCAAAACAAAGCTCAAATATTCTGGATAAGTAATATGTACTAATTTAAAAGTTTACCTGAGGAGCTGGGGATATGGTTTAGCAGCATAAGCACCTGTCTGGCCCAAATGCAAGGTCCCATGTTTGATTCCCAGTAAAGTTCGAACTCTCTTCTTTCTCCTTGTGCAGCTTATGTTTCACATTCCTCCAGAAGGGAACTTTAGGGTGGTGGTATATAGAGAAGGACTTACTATTTTTGTTCCAGTATTATACTTCGGGGAAGATTTCACAGATCAGCTGATTGTACGTGAGATGTAAGGTGTTATTTGGTTGAATTTCAGGTAGAAGGAGAGATGCAGCTTTTCAGAAAGGAAAAGCCACAGTCAAGGATGAGACAGGTGTCTCCTTCCAGGGCAGATGCACCTCCTGGGCAGTGTGGCATTTGAGGATGCAGAGTAGGAGGCAGGGTAGACCGAAGATACTGAAACAGTAGAGGCACTTCTTCAAGACAGTAGGTGAGATGTATTTGAATAGGGAAATTTCTAGGGAGAAATAGAGAAGACTAGAAAGTTTTCAAAAGCTATCTTTTTTCTTTTTCTTTCTTTCTTTTTTTGTATTTTAGGGAAGAGTCTACAGGGTGTTCAGGTTCTCATTACTAGATCAGAATGGTAGTGCTCTGCCTGTTTGCAGCCTCCCAAAAGTTTGGGATTGCTTCCCTAGCAAGCACAAGGGTCTGAGTTCAATCCCCAGCTCTTCCAAAAAAAAAAAAAAAAAAAGTCTAGAGGGGCTAGCCACAGCCAGAAGACTTGTATTTGGGCAGGGGCTGTGCCACAGGCCCTGTGGGTTATCAAAAGTTTGGGATTACTGGCGTGTGCCATCGCACCCTGTCTCAATTTCTGTCTCAGTGTGCCCCAGGTGCAGTGCCGCTATGGCTGACCCAAGGATCAGATAGAACCCTTGGCCCTGGTACCTGCTTGCAGGTGCTTTAATCAGCTGAGCTATTTGACCGGCCCTTTCAGAGGCTTTCTATGCAATGCATAACATAAAACCCCTATTTCACCTCTTTGTTTTGGTAATATTTTCATTGTTCTCTGGATCCTGTGATTAGACTGGAGTTTCTTTTGATATGACAGTACACCATGGCCAGTCTGGGGAGGTGGTGTCAGACATTGCCAAAGTAGCCACATAAATGATAAAAATATTTAGGGACAGTAAGGTAGATATTTAGAAGAGATATATTCCCAATCTTTAGCCCCATCGTTTCCTGCCTATACCCTATTTGAACTCTAATTATTGCTTCCAAAACTGTCATTGTAAAAATACATATAAAGAACTTTTGGAGAAATGCTAAGCTGAGAAGTAGAGAAGAGAAAATTTAAAAGTATAGTGATTTTTTTTTTTAAGATAAAGCAAGGTGTAGTAGAGGGCAGTTATCTAGGGGATAAACACTGCACAAATATTTCTGTGCCATTTGGTTCTCTGTTCTTAGAAATTTCTCACCCCCATGTGAAATAGAACGTAAGCAGGAAAGAAGGAAAGGCAAGAGGAATGTGGAGAGAGAGAGAGAGGAATAAATGAAAGAAAGAGGGAGGGATACCATCTCATAAACATTACTCTGGCAAACCACGGGCCTCTTAGGTACTTGTACACATGTACACCACATTCATGATAGAAGTTTGACTAGAAAAGGTTGGGAGGAGTGATGGAGTATGAGAAAGATAAGTAGAGATGAGTAAGAGCTTATCAAAAGAGAGACCTATGTGCTTAGAAGAAATTTACTAGAAGGGAGAAGGGAAGGTAAAATGAAAATTCTGAGTGTCAGACTCTCTATTTCCCGCTGGAGAGGCCAGGCTTCCAGTTTCTTTAATCCCACTTGATAACTCTGGTTCTTAAGTAGCATCATGTATCAAAAAGTATGCAAGAAGTTTGTTAAATGTATACCTTCCAGGTAGGATGCTTCCAAATTCCAATTTAATAGACTTGGGGTGGGATTATGAATGTGCATTTTTCATGTATTCCAGATAACTCTAATTCAAGGGCCTCTCAGGATACATTAAGAAGCAATGGCATATACTACCAGAGAGCTGCTGATTCATTAGATTTGACAATCTAAATACACTTTGACAGGAAGTGTGTTGTTCATGTTAGACTTGTTGCAGAAACATGTGAATCACACACAAAAGTGAGTCAGCTTCTTTAGGTACAGTTCCACAAAGGTCTTCTTGTATTCTTCCACATACTTTGGACAACATAACTTGAATGTTGGCTCAGGACTAGAGGTACAATCCAGTGGTACAGGTCTTGCCTAGAATGCGTAGATCCGATCTCTAGTCTCACCACACCTCACCCCTAAAAGTATGGGTTCAGGTAGATTATTTTGAAATTAACTAAGAAGTTATGAAAATCATCTGTATAAAGTTCACTGAAAATATAGCCCACACAGCAATTACTTAATAGCTGTGTCTCAGAAGTGGTTCTCAAAAAAAGAAGAGTGATTCTCAGCAAGTTTATCATAGCATCTTGTGATTATATGCTACTGAATAAAGGGGATGTTGATATTTTTCAGATACAATAGTAAACTGAGTACCTTACAGATTGAAATATTGACCACTAGGCAAACAACAATAGAGTTAACAAGTAGCATGAGTCTCTGAAACTTTCATGTTTTCTAAAACATATAGGGACTTTGTTATTTAAAAATATTTAAAAGAGTCTTGAAAGGGCAGGTCACAGTTCTAGTGACTTGGTTCTGATAAGCTGTTGAATGTCATAATAGTGGAAACAAAGGAATCTCTCTTAGTGAGCCACTAAGTATTCCAGACATAACACAAAAACTATGAGTACCACTGCACTACAGTGGGACCTAGGTCCTAAGCTATAGTCATGTCTAACTAGAGTGTTGTGTGTAACAGACCCAAATTTCAGGCAGCAGAATCTGAGGAGTGTGCACTAAAGGAAAGAGAACAGACAGTGGACATAACTTGGGCCCACGTTCTAGGTTCTAGGATGAAGGACTGATTCCATGGATCCTCTATCAATTTTTATTTTGTTTTATTTTATTTTTTGGTGGAACAGGGGGTTGAACTCAGGCCCTTGAACTTGCCAGGGAAGCGCTTATTCTACTGAGCTATCTCCTCAGTCTCCAATTTTTATTTATTTATTATTATTATTATTTTATGATATCGGAGATTGAACTCAGGACCCTGCGCTTGCCAGGCAAGCACTTATTCTATTGAGCTATCTCCCCAGTCCTAGATCATCTGTCAAAGCAAATGATTTTGATGCTTACAATTGAGATGGGTATGGGAGAACATCAAAAGTTTCCAAGAGTAGTTGTTCATCATAATTAAATTATCACAGATTTATGAATAATTTTCCCTAACTTGAACTAACTTCTTGGAATACAGATTCTGAATTTGAAAGTGGCATGTATAAGGTTCATTGAGATGGTGAGATTAAACAAAAAGAAGAAACTGGCCTACAATTTCATTGCATTTGAGCTTTTAGCTGATCCTAAATAGGAAGCTGGGATGGGTCATTTAGAGTTCTCCCAAAACAGGCAAAGAAACTTGGCTTTTTTTTGTAGCTTCCCATTTGTCACTCTGGCTTTGTTTGCCTTCTACACTAGAAAGGACTGACTTTAGTAAGTCAGAGTTCATTGGGAAACACAGCTTGACCCTTAACAGCCAATTTCCCAGTGGCTGGCAATTGGTATATCAACCTAAACAAGGGGCTCTGGCTGAGAAGTGTAGACTGCACTCAGTAGTATTATCTGGGGTAACACTTAAGGCAGGCCAGAAACCATTGAGCAAGGGTTTTGGGTAACATTAGTGGGGACTGGCAAACAAAGACAGCTCTTGGCCCCTAACAGGAAGTGGTTTCTAGAGGTTAAGCAAGTTACCATTGCCCTATAGGGACAGGGTGGCTTTGGAGGGATTTCCATTCCAGTGAAAAGCTGGAGACTCCAGGAACTGACATAAAACCACTTTAAAAAATCTCATTTAAGAAACTTCATTGATGTCACCATTAATGGGAGAAGGCTAAATTCAACATTCATAAGCACGAAGTATGTGCAAAGGAAAAGATCCACCATGTTCATATGCAAAGCATAGATGAATGGAAGCAATTTCAGATCCAAAAGTCTGGGTGTTTACCCACTAGTTTATATGCAGCCACTTCTATGGAGCAGGGTAAAATCCAGTAGGTTAAGTAAAGACATGGATCTCCCTTCTAAGTTCACAATATATGTCCACTTCCTGGTTAATTTTTCTAAATTCTGAATTTAAAATATATGATGCTGAGCCTTTAAAATATAAAATGACAACCCATTTTGTATTTCACTATTCATAAAAAAATATAGCCCATCAAAAGAAAAGGTATCGCCTATTATTTGGAAAATTGCTTTAGTTCTTTATCATCACTAACCCTCAAAATAATCTATGCTTTTCCACTGGTCATCCACTTCCTTTCTCAATTTAGGTTGATTCTGTGAATTCAGTAAGATAATTGTGTAGTCAGAGCACAAAACTATATATCTTACATTTACAAGTCATTCTTATAGTCTTAGCTTGCCTGACTTGAAAAAGTCATACACATCAATGCCAGTCCTGAGTTATCACACTGAGAATTCATAATGCCAATTAACTCAAATTTCCATCATGGGTAAAGATTTATGAATACTCCAGTGATGTCTTGACTTGCTAAAAAGCAAACTCTAAGATTGCTAACACAAAGTCTGTCTTAGAGGATGAAAAAGTAACTTTAAGAAAATGACATTATTTCATCCTTTCCTGTGCTGATTATTTGAAAAGAAATCTTTAGCCAAAATTTAAATTGTGCATTCATTTCCTCTCATGTCATTTATATGCTATATTTTATGCTTTTGTTTTTAACAATTTATAAGTAGATATTCAATCTAGTCCTTGATATTCATTTTAAATGTTACTTTTCTGGCAATGTTTCTTTTGTCCAGAAAATAAAATACATAGTTTAAGTTATGATAATCTTTCACAATCCCAGCAACAAAAATTCATTATTTGCAACATAATTAATGAGATGATCACATATGATGATAATCATTAAATCATTTTTAAATTATATCACTTAAAGTTACTAGAATGTTGAATGATATATGTGTTACTTCAATTTAATAATATACTCGGACTTTTCATATGAAAAATAAATCAAATAACAGTGTAATTCAGAGGAAAATTTTGAGGTGTGTTTATATTGAACACATTTTCTAAAATATTAAGCAAATAAAGGAATATGTAAGTTCCCAAAATATTCACTTTAGTACCATACACTAAAGTATGGAATTCAGGGAAGAAAAATGAAATTTCATTCATATGAAGTATTTTGTCATGATCGGATTCTTTCTTTGCTACGTGTCCCCTTCATACTACTCTTTTGAAAGTAGGCAAATGATAATTTCCACCTTCCTTCTCTCAGCCAAAATTCTAGTCCCAGAGGGAATGATTGCCTTGGGATAAACTCTGAGGATAACCTCACTGTTGTTTTTGCCAGACAAAACTAACATTTACTGAACATTTTATTTATCAAGCAAGCTCTATATTGTGTTTTCATATGTCATTCATTCAATGAATACATGTCTATGTGTGTCAAGCACTGGAGATATAAATATGTCACATGTGTATCCAAGGGTTTGGTAATCTAAATGATTCATCAATGAAAAGTGAAAGAAAGGAGTGTTACTTTGAAGATGAGAGAATGGACACCCAAAAAGGTTAAATGACTCAGTCTGGTGAAATCTATGAAAATCTTAACTTCATCCTGTTCCACTGTCTTGTGCTTGTTGCTGAATAAAACATTTTTATACTCTATAATGTGATACTGAGGACTGAAATGTCAGTGAAGTACTCAATGTCAAAATCCCATGATGTATATAGTCTGAAATGCTTTTTTTTCATTTTCTGTGTGTCTACTGCTTATATAAAGCTGCCTACAGATTGTTGCCTCCACCACAGATTAGGAAAAGATACATAACTGTAGTGCATGACAGTATTGCCCTCATTTATTGGTGCTGGTTTTTAGAGAAACCAAGAGTGAGCAAACCATAGGGTTAAGCTCCAAATTTAGACAGGGCTGATAATCTTCAAGTATATGTAGAGGTCCGTGAAAGGAAGTCAAGTCTTGAGGGTAAGTGTTAATAGTTCATTGCCCTTCCTGAGGATTCCCAGTACTGACTCCTATTGTCTATGCAAAAGTCATGATGCTAGACCAAGGCAAATATCTAGTGTGGGGGGCACATTGGATGAACAACCTGAGCCTTGGACAAAAGCCAACTCCTTTGGAAACTCCCCTCTTAGCTGTGCATTTTTAGCCTGTGGTCATCTATGGGATTTCCCCCAAAAACTTCTCTGTCATGTCAGAAGCTTAAAAGCTCCATTTTCAGAAGAGTATGCAATCCAGGAGGTCAAAGTAAATGTGAAAAATTTGCTTTACGTCTTGATTTCTCTGTTCTCAAATTCTTCCTCATTCTTCAATCCTTTCTAATTTGCATATTCTTAAATCATCTATTTGCATTTTTAAGTCTTCTTGTAAACTTCCCCCCTTAAGTTATGCACTCAACATTTCCTGACAGTCTATGTCCCATAGAATTCTAGGTACTTTTGGTGTATTATAACCAAGACTAAAAAGAAAGTTTCCAGATACCATCTCACAGGCATTTAAAATAATGTGCTACAGATTAAAATTTTGTCAAATACAATAAGAATCATGCATCTACCAAGTATTTCTTGATTTTAAAAAAATACACACACACACATACACACACACACACACACACATAGTTTTCAGAACACAGCATGCATATTTAAATTGCCTATAGAACCTATATGAACAGATTTCATTTATTGTTCAGCATAATAAAGTGTTGGGCCTTGGAAGTGGTTCCAAGAACGACAGAAAATTAAGAAAAAAAAATTCTCCTGGGTAGGAACGTACCAAACTATCTAAATTATTCAAGTTCTTTTATTTCTTCAAATAGGCCTACTACCTTTAAGTGTACCAGAAGACTAAAAGTATATTCAGTAGTTTCTGGTTAAAAACTATCTATGACCCAGATACTGTTTGGATTTGCATGAGATGTTTCCAAAGCACTCCGGGAAAGCCCACAAATTCAAAGCGGTCTCTTTATCCTCACCCCACTTCTGCTGAGTCCAAGAACCTTATTTCATTTCCTGCATGGTAGGCATTTTTCAGGGACTAGGTAAGCCATGGCATCTGTGCTGCTTTCTGAGTCATTGTCCTGAAATGATACACGCTTGGGTGTAGTGCGGCTACTTGGTTCCCAGAGACAACAAACAAACAGAAGTCAGCTAGGAACTTGAGTTTGCTGAAAACAAAGACAACATGCTACTCCAGATTTTCTATTTATTTTGAAGATATATCCACATCATATTTCTAACCCTGAGAAAATATTTTACATGAGAACTTTTGGTTTTTATGCTTCATTTTCAGACGCAGGCCATGCACACGGTCTGTGAAGGAAACTGGGCAGCCTTCTTTCAAGCAGCTCTGTCTCTTGAAGACAGGCACACAGCTCCAACTGTGGTAGTACTAAGCAGATATTCATAGAGCAACTCCTCAGGATAGCCTGAAAAATAATTTCACTGCTTTTATTGGCCATAAAAGGGTAATGTTTTTATTTATTCCATTAACTGTCATATATGACAGTGTGTTGTTTTAAAGTTATTAAAACAATTTTTTTAAAAAAAGTCCTTAGCCTGACAGAGTGTTAAGTATTGAAATAAGGGTGATTTATGGATACAAAAGTCCCTAAATTTGGTATACCATGGAATTAAAATATATAGGGATTTCAGAATTGTATAAGGAAAATAACAAATCTTCTGTTGAGGATGAAATAGAATGCATTTAAGAATATTATTCAAGGCTGGCAAGATATCGCAGCAGACTAAAGTGCTTGCTTAGGCAAGCTTAGGCAAGCATGCAGGGACCAAGGTTGGGTGCCCGGTTCCACCTGTCATGCCAGGCCCAACCTGGGTGCACTGAACCTGCAAGAGTCTGTGGAGCACGCCTATAATTCCAGCCCTGGGGAGACTGAAAGTTTGAGTCCAAACTGTGTAGTGAGACCCTGCATCAATCAAACATATTTAAAATATATATATTATTCAGATTTCCTAAATATCTTTTTTTTTTTTTGTTCTGGTGGTATCAGGAATCAAACTCAGAACCTTACACTTGTCAGGCAAATACTTATTTCACTGAGCTATCTTCCCAGCCGCTCAGGTTTCCTAACTATCTGAAGAAACTGAAGTCAGAAGTTTTACTTGGAAACTATGAGAACAAACTCTTCAAGTGAATGACTAACCCTACCTACCTCTCCTGTGGAGAACAAAGTAGAGTTGAAAACTTTTATTGAGTGCTTACTGTCATTATTCAGATATAAATTATCTAATATGGATAATAATAATAATATTCTAGTATCATTTGCTTCACTTTAGGACAACAAATGAGATGTCAAAAAAATTATTCCTTTTATTTTATATAAAAAATGGTAGATTCAGGGTTGGAAAACAAAGTCCAGCAAGTCACAGTAGGAGAAGGCCGTAGAGGAGAGGAAAACACCAGCATAGGAAGCAATTTAAAGATGAAGAGCACACTTAGGTGGGGATATGTTGTGGTAATAAAAAGTCCTCAGGTGTTCCGCTGATGGCCAGAATCCAGTCCTTGCTCACACTACACGACTTACCTGACAGCTCCAGGTGTGCTGGAGAGTCCAGTCTCGAATTCTTTCCACTCTGGGTTGAGGAACTACACCATCCTAGACACCCTCATTTGAGGGAATGCGCCTTTACACATGCGCTCAGAAGTGACCTGTAGCCCGTGTTCCCTCTTTTTGTTAGTCAAATAATGTTATGCAAGCAATCCTGGTGTCCACTGGGAAGAAACTGAATCCCAGTAGAGAGGAGTGGCAAACAAAAACAAGAACGTACTCGATCGCTCTTGGTTCTCTTGACCACATATTACTCTTCCCTTTTTACCCCTTTCCCAAAAGGTATGACCAAATTTCTTCTTCATTTGTAGGATTAGGCTCAAATTTCAGGATTTTGTGCTAGTTTAGTATATCTGCAGGTTGTTCATTTTTATCCAAATAGCTATAAAATAAATGTCCCTTACTCATTCAATAAATAATGTAACAAAAACAAGATAACCACAATAAACATTTCCACATGGAAAAGAAGAGATGCCTAACAATCCATTGGTCAGAGAAATCCTGATTCTATGTAGCAGCCACATGGCCCCATGTCCTGGTGGGAGACTCTCAGTCTCTGCAGGTCTGAAGAGAAACTGCACGATAGGGTGAATCGGAATTGGAATCAAAACAAAAGTAAAGGTTTGACTTTACTTGGACTGACCTGTTAAATAAGTAAAAATGAGTCTCTTTTATTTGCTCTTTTATGTTTGCTATATTAGGGGTTGAACCCAGGGGCTTCACACTGAGCTACATCTTTTTTTTGACATTTAGATTTTAAAAATTATCTGTAAATTTGAAGACACATTCTCAATAAGTTACTAAGTTTCCCAGACTGGGTGCTGCAACTTGTGATCCTCCTGCCTCAGCCTGGGATTACAGATGTGCTCTAGCATGTTAGACTGAAAGAGAGTTTAATCTGGGTTACAGAAAATATCTGAAAGCTCTGTGATCTGTTGAAGATACTTTCAGGAACAGAGAAGGGCAATATAACAGGACACCATTGAAAGCAGTGATTAGAGTAATTGCAAAATCATTGCATGTTTATGTTCCTGACCTCTGAATGTTTGTTATTAGCCAAAATAGATGGATGGACCAGGGATTGAATTTAGGCCCTTGCACATGTGTTTATTCTACTGAGCCATCTCCCCGGCCCCCTAAGTATCTTCTTAAAAGAATTAAAGATATCATGTTATAGTGATACATGCATACCCATGTTTATAACAGCACAATTCAAGCAGCTAAATCTTGGAAGTTGCCTGTATGCTTATCAGTCAATGAGTGGCTAAAGAAAATGTAGAGAACTACTCTCCCATAGGAAGGATAAATTTGAGTCATCTGTAGGAAAATGAATGTCCTTTACTATAATAATGTTTAAGTGAAATAAATTTAACACAAAAGTTTAAATATATATACCTAGTTCTTCTGTGTAAGAAATTCAGCATGTGAACAATTCAAAGATCAAAATAAAAGATAGGTAACAGGAAAAAAAAAGATGGAAATTGGGGGAGGAGTCAAATGACTATAGTTTCTATTGTTAATGACTGAGAAAATGATGAGTCTCTATAAAAATATTTTTAAACAATGTTTTGTTTTTTAATACATTAACTATTTTATATATTTCTTATGTGAACCAAGACAATTCTTCTCCACTTAATGAAGCCTAGGCAGGCAAGCCAGGCATGTCTAACCAGTGCACTACAGGCAGAACATATTTGAAAGAACACATTGACATCAGCAAATATAGAAGATAAACTTCACTCTTTTAGCTTTAGGTATTTTAGTCTTGCCTAGACATTCAATACTGAACTACATATTATACTCAAGAGAAGGAAATGAGCAGAATTATAAGAAATTTGTTCAGATGATGCAAGCTAACATCTGCTTGAGGTAAATGAAGACTAACCTACAGGGAAAAAGATGGCAACTTGTTTAGACTTGGTGGTTGATTTGCTTCTAATGAAATTGGAGTTTCAGGAAGTCAATTTTCCTATTCCTCCTGTTCCTCCTCTTCACCCTCCTCCTCCTCCTCCTTCTTTTCTGTCTCCTCCTCATTCTTCTTTTCCTTCTCCTTTTCTTCAGTGCATGAAACCAGGGCCTCAAATATACAGTGTTCTGCCACTGAATGACCTCCCCTCTGAGTGACATTCCCCTATTTTGTGTTTTGAGACCTGATCTTGATGAGTTTCCCAGGCTGGCTTTAAACATGGCATTCTCCTGCCTTAGCCTTAAGTATCAGGATTTTAGGTGTGCACCACCATGCCTGGCTGATATTGCATTTCCTTATCACTCTTAGGAATGTTTTTACAAGGTCTTTGGCTTGGGACCCCAAGTATCACAGTTTCCAAATCAGTTTGTTCCCTGTTGCACAGTACACAACTTTCACCACTGAGTTACTTACCTTTGGATAGGCAGTTTTCAAGGGCAAAGAAAAAAGCAGTCCAGGGACAATAGGATAAATCTGATGGCCTTGAACTCTTAAGACACAAAGAAGTCTCCCTGGGTTCATGCCTGATAGAACCATGTAGTATAGACAGGCATCCTTAGACCACTACTCTAAGAACCTAGTCACCATTGAGAATAGTTCTTTTTTTTTTTTTTCTTTAACTTTGTTTTTCCAAAGCTAAGTTATCTTCTTTTCTATATTCATAACTGGCTAATTAATTTTCAAAAGTTAGGATACTTATGGAAAGAACTAATCTACTTAGTTATTTGTTTGCTTATTTACTTACTGGTTATACTAGAGACTAAACCCAGAGCCTCTCTTATACTTAACAAGTACTCTACATACCAGCCCTCAAAACAAATAATTTAAAACTTTCTATGCTTTCATTTCTAAACTATTTGTGGTGGATTGCCAACTGGTGGTTAACTTGTTACACCCAGCTGAACAGAACCAGCGTGGTGCTGGGTGTGGGAGCCCACCTGAGGATTGTTACTGGCCGCCTAAGAGGCAGAACTGAAGAAGGCTGTTAGGGAGGGAAGGTTTTGGAAGCTGTTAGGGACCTGCTGCTTTTCTTGAGCTGTTTTGTTGAAGGATCTCGTCATGCTGGCTTTCCTGATAAAGTTGGCTTTTCTCATTGGAGAAGGAGCTCAGGACCTCCTTGTGGCTGAGGATGACTTTGGTTCACTTTGGGGGGGGGGTGCTGGTTCTCACCTTGAGCATCACCTCCTAGCTGCAGTTCAGATCCCTCAGCCTGGTCCTTCATCCTGATGGCACAGACTTTCTGGTTTCCACCACTGACCTTTATGCCTTTCAGTGTAGATCTGTGAAACAGGCCTGTATGAGACAATGTTGTGGGCTCTAGGCCTCCAGTAGGACTTGTGGGAGGCACTGTTACAAGCTCTAGGTTTTCAGTTGGACTCATGCAGGATGTTAGGATTCAGGCCTTCAGCTGGAGGTGTTTAGTGTGTGCACAAATTTCCTATATGCTTTGTATGTGATTCTTTGTGAGATTCATTACAAAATAATCTTATAGCCGGGCGTGGTGGCGCATGTCTGTAATCCCAGCACTCGGGAGGCTGAGGCAGGAGGATTGTTGTGAGTTCGAGACCAGCCTGAGCTACAAAGTGAGCTTAAGGCCAGCCTGAACTGCATAGTGAGACCCTGTCTCAAAAAGACCAAAAAAAAAAAAAAAAAATCTTATAAAATGTGTCCTGATTGTATTGTTTCCCTTACAAATCCTCAAACCATGACAATATTCAGCAATAACTATTGTTGAAAGCTTTCTATAATTTTTTTTAAGTTTTAAGAATGTAAAAAATCACAAGAACAAAAAGTATAAGAGCACTTGAGTGAAATCATTCATTTTATTTTGCAACTTCTGAATAAATTACTGCTGCCTACCCATTACCTTCTATGTACGTAGAGTGAGTCCAGTTAGCTTTGCCTGAGACAGGTGCTTTCTCCTGTGTTTGAAAATGACTAGTGAGCCTGCTAGACTCTGAGCATCATGAGCAAAGGGCCGTGCCATTTTCATCCCTCCTTCTCTAGTACCATTCTGAAGCTTCATATGTAGTAGTGGCTCAATTGAAAAAAAAAGATATATATATATATATATATATATATATATATATATATAT
>PVKA01025646.1:14931-32833 GCA_004027165.1 Ctenomys sociabilis | reverse complement strand
TATATATATATATATATATATATATATATATATATATATATATATATATATATATATATATATATATATGCTGGAAAGATGGCTCAGTATAATAAGTGCTTCCCTGGCAAGCGCAAGGGCCTGAGTTCAATCCCTGGTTCTGCAAAAAAACAAAATATATAGAAATGAAAAGGGTTGCAGAAGCTAAAAAAATTGAAAGACTACTATCAGAACGCCATCTGCTGGATTTCCAGGGAAAGCAACAGAACAAACGTGTTCTTTTTTGAAACAACAAAAAAGTTGAACAGTTTGATATTGCCACTCATCTGCAGACAGCCCTGGCACTAGTGCGCAGAGTCTTTAACAGACCCAAGATAGAGACCTTACAGAGGGAAAAATAACATCAGACTAGACATAAGCAAATTGCTAAAGAAAGGCAACGCAATATAACTGCCTGACACAGTGGACTGAACAAGCGAAGAAATTATCCATTATTGCACAGAAAATTCAAACACTCGAGGATCTTATGGATAAAACTAAGAAGATTAAGAAAGAAACTGAATGCCCCATCCACTTACAAGTTTCAGTCATTGGAAGCACTAAAGTGCTATATATAAGCCTTATCATTTGCATAAAAAAATAATTCAATTTTAGTAATAAATTCCGTTAGTCGAAATCAGGTGCAGTCAGGGTGAGATGGCCATATACCTATTAATTCAAATGGCATGGCTTTCATATTTATAACTATTCATTATCATTGATATCTTTCTATAAGCAATATTAAAGCCCCTTTCCCATGTCATTGTTTTTGGCTTGTCAAATGAGTCTTATTTTTTTAATACAGTACTTACAGTTTTTTTTCACTATGGAAGTTACATATCAGTACAAGGTAGAAAATAGATGAATTCATTTCTAGTTTTAATACTTATTCAAAAACAAGAAATTATTGAGAGCTAAAACTACTGAGGTGAACAATTATGAGCATTCAGCCTTACTTTTTTTTATAATTTTATTAAGAAACAAATAGCAATGAGAGTTTCAAATCTGATCAATAGAACAGTTTCAAAAATTAACACATTGCATGTTGTTGTCTTAGCGGTTATTCATTGTACAAGATGCAGACATGATATCCTGTTTACAAACACTATTAGAACAACTATTCATTGAATTAAGAGAATGTAGCTATATATCTATCCTATTTTGAATATACAGATACAAAATGGTCATTCATTTGTATGCCCTCTTTTGTTTAGTTTTGTCAGAGAAGGGTATTCCATTGTCATTTAAATATTATAGGTACATGAATTCAGCAAAATATTCCAACATACTCCAGTAGTCCAAAATAGTAGTGGGCTTTCCATAAGACTGGTAATGTCAGAAGTTGTTAACTTGAGCCTTTTACAGCTCAGCATATTAATATGGCTTTACTTTTTATACCTCATTTTTATACTTTTCTGCTGGATCATTAAGACCAAGATAAAGCAAGACCTGTACAAGAAATGTAGCTTTTGCATCTGATGAGGTCAGTCAGATCTCAAGATTTATCCTGAAACCCTATACCGCAGTTTGTAGATCCTTTGTCAGTGTCAGACATGTGGATGAGTCACGGCCATTGCTTGACCAATTTGCTCTCTGTGAAAATCTGAAAGAATGTTTTCTCTCCATGTGACTCTCCTTAGGCACACTCTATATCATCAATCACTTTCCTCTGTGGCCCCATAATCTCCTTGATCAGAAAATTTAAGACACAACTAAGTTACATGATGTTACAGTACAGGTTCTCCTATGTCCTGAGTCTTCACTGATCTTGAAAGATGAGGGCCAAAATGTTGACTGTGCAGCCCTCCTTTTTCTCTAATTTTTGTTCTGCAAATTTAAGTTATTAACCCTCCAGAAGAGAAGCTTATCGTTACTACCCTGCAACATAGGCAGTTGAGCTTAACCTCACTATTTACTGAATATCAAACATCTTAGGCATGATGTGGAACAGGTATTTTTCATCAAGTATTGATATGTTAAACTTTAAGTCCCTGCAGAATATGAAGAAAATAAATTTTAAAAGTAAAAATATATTTTAAAAATATGAATAAACAATTACATATTTTTACACAGAAGTTTAGACATCTAACCATATACAGCATTGTAGTAGGACAGTCCCGCAGCACCCCTTTTCCTGTCTCCTGCCTTCATTCACCACCCCCTTCTAAACAAACAACTACCCTAGAGACAGCATGCTAGAAACCAGCATGTCATGACAAGCAGCACGTATTCAGAAGAGCAGAATGATAGGCACTCCAAGCATGACTATTACACATTGTCATCTTTAGTGCAGTTGCTTAGTTCACAAGTATCAGCATATATGTAGTTAGTCAGGGTGGATACTACTGATTAACTGCTAGGTTCAAAAACCTGCTGAAGATTCTCAAGATTATTGCCTTACCCATCTTGTATGTATAAATGTATGGCTTTGCCCCTGTCTTGTTTCCTAGCTTTTTTCCTTGCTCTCTCTTCATTGCCTAATCCTCAAGTTCTCACTTTCGTTTTATGTGTTATACTTTTCTATTTGTGTTTCTTCTTTTGAATTCTTATACTAGGAAAACTATATGATATTTACACATGTGGGTCTGGTTTATTTCACTTATGAGTATATCTTCAAGTGGCATCCACTTAAATATGAAGGAATTAAATTTATCATTCTTTATAGCTGAGTAATACTCCATTGTGTAAAAATACCACATCTTTTTCATCCATTCTTCAGAGGACAGGCATCTTGTTTGTTTCCAAGATTTGGCTATCACAAATTGTGCTGCTATAAAAATAGGTACACATATATCACTATGCTATGATGTTTCCAGTTCCTTCGGGAAAATTCCCAGTAGGGGAATAGCTGGTTTGAATGGAATTTCCAATCCTAATTTTTTATTACTTCCTTAATTTTATAAAGTTGTGGGTTAGATTTTATATTTTTGTGTTTCATAGCTATATTTATTTATTTGATGCAGGATCTGTCTACACAGTTCAGACTCCTAGTGATCTGCTTCTCTCAGCCTCACCAGTGTTGAGATTATGGGCATGCACACCGCATCTGGTTTTGGGCCAGTATGACATGCCTGGGGTTACAGGGCTGCGTGGTGTGTTGTACTGGGGCTCAAACTTGGCTCCTTGTGCTTGCCATGCAGGCACTTATACCACTGAGCTATCTCCCCGGATGTCAAATTATCACTTATTTTATTTTCTATAATTTTATGGAACAAATAGCAATGAGACAGTTTCAAATAAAATTAGTAGAACAGATTCAATAATTAATACACTGCATATTGTTTTCATAGTGGTTATTTGTTGTACAAGGTACAGACATGATATTCTATTTACAAACACTATTAGAGCAGATGCTTCTATTCATTGAATTAAGAGAATGTAGTTGTATACCTTTTTTTTAAAAAGCTGAATTATAATACAGTTTCAATAATTAATACTTTTTACATTGTTATCTTCCTAGTTGTTATCCATAGTACAAGAAGCAGACAGGATATCCTGTCCAAACACTATTAGCGCAAATGTTTCTTCTCATAGAATTACATGAAAGTACTGCATATTTATCCTAACTGTACTATATATACAAACACAGAATGGTCCTTCCTTTGTATCCCTTTTTTTTTTGTTGTTTATTCCTGTCAGAGATGAGTATTCTATTGTCATTCAATTTTTATAGGTGCTTGAATTCAGCAAAACACTCCAACACAGTCCAGCAGTCCACAATAGCAGTGGGTTATCCAAAGTTGTTGACTAGAACCATTTACAACTCAGCGTATTATTATGGCTTTATTTTATATACCTCATTTTTATACTTTTCTGCTGGATGGTTAAGACCAAGATAAAGCAAGACCTATATAACAAAAAAATGTAACTTTTGTATCTGATGAGGTCAGTCAAGTAGCCTCAGGGTTTATCCTGTAACCCTGTACCTCACTTTGTAGATCCTTTGTCAGTGTCAGCCATGTGGATCAGTCATGACTATTGCTTGACCAATTTGCTCTCTGTGAAAGTCTGAGAGAAAGTTTTCTCTCCATGTGACTCTCCTTAGGCACAGACATTGCTTATTTTTGGCTGTCTGTGGCCCAAGCCAGGTATCTGGAAGAAGTTCTGCAGTTGTCCTGTGTAATCTTTCTTTTTACTTCCAGTTTACCTGGGCAGAAGGCATATAATGCAGTTCTGTTTTCCTCCCCAGGTATCTTTTTTTAGTGACTGATTCCATTTTACTAATAGTGTTGTGTCTGCTGAGCCTATATTTCCTGGTATATTCAAAGGTGCATGTTTATAAATGTAAATATTAAGACTAAATGTTTATTAACCTTAAAATGTGCCTCATTGTGATTTCTTTTGTCTTCAAAACATTTTGTGGCAACGCACGAGCTCTTTTTGTTGTCATGGGCAATGTCATTTATTCAAGACCCTCTATGTTCTAGGAAATGTACTTTTAGTGAGAAAACAATAACTCATTAAATTATTGGTCACCTTGTAAAGGAGGTATTATTCAATGAATTGATGTTCAGATTAAAAGTCTTACTCATGAGTTTGCAAGTAGAAGCTTGTATCTGTGTCTGGTACCAAAACATGTCTTTTTACCTGTACCATAGTGACAGTGACCTGTACAAGAGCAGATGGGTGGCTATTTGCAAACTATTACTTTACCAGATTAACTGGTTCTCTCCTGTTAACTGTTCTAATACCTTTGAGTATATGAATTTGTGGTTTTTGTATTTAAATATACTTCCAACTTCTTGAAATTCCTTCTTTTATTGACACATGTTAAATGCTGTACAAGGCATGTCTGCCTGAGCTTTATCAGTACATGTGCATCAGTACTGTTTATATTCCTTATGGGGAATTGGTGCATGTACACCATACATACTAATTGTTTTTTCTTTTCTAGTACAGGGTCTCAGTACATATTCAGACTTGTACTTATCCTCCTGTTTTCAGCCTCTCCAGTGCTGGGATTACAGGTGAGCATTACCAGCTCCAGCTTTTCAGTGCACCCCAGGGGGAGGGTAGGCACACCACGTGGGGTGATTGACTGGCCGCCTAAGCAGGCTCTTTAATCTGCTGAGCTATTTGGCTAGCCCTACTGATTTCTTTTTCATCCTCTTTCTCTTCCCTCCTTGCTGCTCCCATCTATCTCAGCCCCACCCCTCACTTTGATTAATATTTGCAGTACATAATGTTTCCATTCCTTGTGTGGAACTGGTGCTTGTCCTTAAAACAACTTATTTTCTTTTTTCATCTCTTTTCCTTCCTTTCCTGTTCCTTCTCTCCCTTCTTCCTTCCCTCCTTCTGTCTTTGTACTTTGTTAGAAATATCTACCTTTGTGCTGTATATCATCTTTTATTTTGCTTTTTGTTTATACTATGTATTCCTACGTAAGAGAAACCATGTAACATTTAAGCTTCTGTTTCTGATTTGTTACTTTGAACATTATGGTGTCAAGGTGGGTTAGTCTTCCTAAATATGACTCAAATTTATCTGTGTCAGAGTAGTACCCCATGATGTGTAAAAATCCTTATTTCCTTCAACCATCTGTAATGAACATATAGTTCACTTTCAAGATTTAGCTGTTAGGAATTGTGCTGCTATAAACATGGATATGTATGTGTTGTGATGTCATATTTTGGGAAGAAACCTAGAAGACAAACAGCTGTCGTTTGGTCCCTGAATTACTTCTGTTTCTTCTGGGTAGCTTTCCTATTTGTGTCTTACACAGTCAACTGTGAGTGAGTGATGATTCCCAGGCTAGAGTCCCGTGGAAGTCCTGATTGTGCTTCTTTAGAAAAGTACTCTCTGTGGGCTGGGGAGATGGATCAGTGGAATAAACACTTCCCTGGCAAGTGCAAGAGCCTGAGTTCAATCCCTGGTTCTGCCAAAAAAAAGAAAAGAAAGGTACCCTCTGAGATTTACCCTGGAGACCCTTGCTTCTGGACGTAGTAGAGGGGACACAGTCCACATAAGCTTCTGAGCTGATTTTCCCATCTTCTGCCAGGCTGACCCTCCTGCTACTTCTGGATTTTGGGAGTGGTTGGTTGTTTTTGGAAGTAGATATACATAGAACAGAAAAAGAAAGTATATTCAATAAAAGGTCTTCCACCTGCCCAGCTCTGCTAATACTAGTGTTGTATACCTTATGCATGTATGAGCTAGTGCAGGGCTATATCCATTTTACTTTCCTTTCCACACAAACTTAGTATGCTGGAAGCACCCATATACTCAAATTTTCATCTCAAGACTGTTGTATGTTGAGTCAGTGCTGAAAGAAATGATGAGAAGACCTGATGGATATAGATTTAGAGGTCTCACTGAGATTAGTCTCTCTCTATGTGAGCCCAGAGCCACTGAAGCATTTCACATTTATTGAGGGCCAAAGGCAGCCCAAGGAATGTGCACAATTACTTTGGTGAACGCAAACTACTCTCTCTATTGACTTGAGCATTTACTACTCTAAGTTTACACAGTGCTAGGCATTAACATCCCAAGCAAGAGAGTAGACAACAAATGGGGCGCTATCTAGAGAAGCTGCTATCTGAAGCTTTGAATCCCAGCTTTCCAGAATTTACAAATAAGACAACAGTTCTCCTTGGGCTCTGTCTACTGCTCCCTGCTCTCTTGGAACATTAGGCTTTTGTCTCATATCTATATTTCTATACAAGACTTTTACAATTATGAAAGTTTTGAGGCTTTTAAGATCTTTTAAAATGTGTCTTGTGTGTGTTCATAATTGTCATATTAGGACATAAAATTGAGAAAATTTCTTTTATTTGTGTAATCTTTTATTTTAGCAATTTTTAAATTTTTTTAAAGATTTATCTATTTATTTATTTGGTACAAGTCTCACTACACAGTTGGGACTCATAGTGATCATGCTATCTCGGCCTCACCAGTGTGTGTGCCACCACACCTGGGGTTCCAGGCGTGCAATCCCCACGGATCCAACCCAGGTCCTTTTGCTTGCTAGGCAGGTACATTGACTGCCAAGCTATGTCCCTGGCCCAGGAAATGTTATTTAAAGTTTTTTCATTTCCTTTTTGTAAAAACAGGACTCACATTTATTGAGCATCTATTATTTCACTGTTCCTCTAATCCACACAAATAGCCCCAAGGTACACCACTGAAAATACACTTAAGTAGGAGGAAGTCAGTCAGGTATGATGGCAAATGCCTATAACCACAGCCACAGGGAAGAACTGCAGGTTCAAGGCCATCCTGGGCCACCTAGGGAACTTCTGTCTGGAAATAAAATCAAAAGGGCTGAGGATGTAACTCTGTGACAGAATGTTTGCCTGGCATGTGTGAGGCCCTGTGTTCACTCAGCAGTAAAGGAAACTATTCAGTCACAGTTACATCAGCAGCCAAACTTTGTTCGTAATATTTCCAATTCCATGTGTTACTTGGTCCTAAAACATGATTTTTCTGACATAACTTATCTTTCCTGACAGGTTTCTTCTTTTGCCATTTATAATTCAATCACTAGATGATGGAGAGTAAGGAGGTAAATGCAATTCCATATGTGAGTTTTCCAAGATATCTTCCTACCATTTGTTTACTTGCATTTTCATTGAAAAATTAGCAGGAAAAGTTGGGTTCTTTTATTTCCTCTTTTTTTTTTTCTTTTAAATGGCATCAGTTCTAAAAGTTTGGTTGTGGTAATTGATGGTGAGTGTTTATTGCTTATCACAAAGATGAGGAGATGTTAAGAGCCCATTCCTGTGAGGTTGTCTGTTTTCTTTGCATCTTGTTCAGACTTCACATTTTCCTATTGTTGATCCTTGACAGGGTAGCAAGTGTGCAGAGTGAAGCTGGCCAGCAGAATCTGCTCACTCAGCAGCCACTGGGTGGAAGAGGGGTCTGAAGCCCGTAAGCAGGCTAGTTACTGGAGATTTCAGTCTATACTGGGCTGGCTCCAAGGCAGAGTGGCACATGACAGAGAGCATCCAGTTCATGGCAGTGGAACAACAACAATGGCAAAAGAGCCAGTTTTTTAAATTAATTTTATTGAGAAAAAAATTACAATGGAACAGCTTCAAAACACATTGGTAGGTGAGTTATAACAATTAATACATTACATATTATTGTCTTTGTAGTAGTCATTCTTAGCACAAGATGTAGACATGATATCCTGTCCAAACACTATTAGTACAACCCTTTCTTCTTATTGAATTAAGAGAAAGTAGCTATATATCTATCCTAACTATTTTATATATACAGATACAAAATTGTCCTTCATTTATATCTCCTTTTTTTTTTTAGTTTTGTCAGAGATGGATATTCCATTTCCATCCAAATATTGTAGGTGCATGAATTCAGCAAAATATTCCAATATACTCCAGTAGTCCACAGTAGTAGAACGTTATCTACAGGACTGGCAATGTCCATATCTATTGATTTGAGCCTTCCACAGCTCAGCATATTAACATAGTTTCACTTCTCATTGCTCATTTCTACATTTCTCTGCTGGATGGTTAAGACCAAGATAAAGCAAGACCTGTATAACCAGAAATATAACTTTTGTATCTGACAAAGTCAGTCAAGTCCCCTCAGGACTTATCCCAAATCCCTGTACCTCTCTTTGTAGATCCTTTGCCAGTGTCACCCATGTGAATGAGTCACGGCCATCACTCTCTGTGAAAGCCTGAGAGAATGTTTACTCTCCATGTGACTTTCTTTAGGCATATATTACATCATCAATCACATTCCTCTGTAGGCCCATAATCTTGATCAGAAAATTTGGGACACAGCTGAGTTACATGATGTTACAGTATACATTCTCCTATGTCCTAAGTCCCCACTGACCTTTAAAGGCTAGGGCCAAAATGTTGGCTGACTTTGCAGCCCTTCTTTTTCTCTAATTTTTGGCCTGCAAACTTAGGTTATTAGTCCTCCAGAAGAGAAGTTTATTATTGCCCTACAACGTATGCAGGTGGGTTTAACGTCAATATGTCTGAATATTAAACATCTTAGGCATAAGATGGGACATGTATTTTCCATCAAGTATTGATATGTTAAACTTTAAGTTTCTACCAAATATGGAAAAAGAATTTAAAAAGTAAAAAAATATTTAAAAATATGACTAAACAGTTATATATTTTTACACAGAAATTTAAAAATCTAACCATATACATCATTGTAACAGGACTGCCCTGTGACATTTTTTTCTTGTCTCTTTTTGTAATTTATTACCTTTAAAAAAAAAAAAAAAAAACTTACTTGACATACAGTCTGGCCATAATTGGTATGTCATACAAGCACTACTTATTTAAAAGACCAGAATGACAGGCATCCCAAGTGTGACCCCACTATTACATATTGCCATCTTTGATGCAGTTGCTCAGTTCACAGGTATAAGCATATATACTTAGCTAGGGTAAGAGTCCCACCAAGTAACTGCTAGT
This sequence comes from Ctenomys sociabilis, assembly GCA_004027165.1. NCBI lineage: Eukaryota > Metazoa > Chordata > Mammalia > Rodentia > Ctenomyidae > Ctenomys > Ctenomys sociabilis. Next base: position 23,414 of record PVKA01025646.1, on the reverse strand, counting down.
TTCATCAACCTGCTAATAATTCTCAGGATCATTGCTCTACCCATTTTGTGTGTATAAATGTATGGCTTTGCCCTAGTCATGTTTCCTAGCTATTCTCCTAGCTCTCTCTTCGTTGTCTAATCCTCAACTTCTCACTTTCCTTTTAATTGTGTTATACCTTTCTATTGGTATTTCTTCTTTTGAGTTCTTATACTAGGGAGACTATATGATATTTACACATGTGGGTTTGGTTTATTTCACTTATGAGTATATCTTCAAGTGGCATCCACTTAAATATGAAGGAATTAAATTTATCATTCTTTATAGCTGAGTAATACTTCATTGTGTAAAAATACTATATCTTTTTCATCCATTCTTTAGGGGATGGGCATCATGAATGTTTACAAGATTTGGCTGTCACAAATGTGCTGCTATAAACATAAGGTACACATATATCACTATGATCTGACATTTTCAGTTCCTTCAGGAAAATTCTCTGTAGGGGGATAACTGGTTTGAATGGAATTTCCAGTGCTAGTTTTTTAAGGAGTCTCCACATTGATTTCCCTAATGGTTGCACCACTATACATTCCCACCAGCAGTGGAGAAGGGTTCCTGTTTCCCCACAGCCTCTCTAACATTTGTTTTTGGTTGATTTCCTTATGATAGCCATGTTTTGTGGGGTGAGATAGTATCTCAGTGTTGTTTTAACTTGCATTTCATGGATGGCTTGTGATGTGGAGCATTTTTCGTATATTTACCAGGGATTGAACTCAGGCCCCTATGCTTGCCAGGGAAGCATTTATTCCACTGAGCGATCTCCCTGGCCACTTTTTTTGTTCTTTATAATAAATTCTAGCGAGCAGACCTTTGTCTGAGTGCTTATTTGTCAAGATTTTTTCTACATTTGTGGGTTGTCATTTCACTTTGTTGATCATTTCTTTTAACATGCAAATCTTCTCAATAAGAGGAGGTCCCAGTTGTTAATTCTTTCAAGTGTTTCCCATGCGATTTAAATTTTATTCATGAACTCTTTGCCTACCTCTATGTCTTCAAGAGTTCCTCCTACTTTCTCTTCCAGGAGATTGAGTGTCTCTGTTTTAATATTTAGATCTTTAATCCATTTTGAGTTTAGCCTAGTGCATGGTGATAGACCTGGGTTGTTTTAGTTTTCAGCATGTAGAGAACCAGTTTTTCCAGCACAATTTGTTAAAGAGGCTTTCTTCCAGTAAGTATATTTGGTCCCTTTGTCAAAGATCAGGTGGCTTAGTGTGTTCGTAGTGGTTTCTGCATCTTCTAATCTATTCCATTGATCCTCAGGTCTATTTCATTGCCATTACCACAATGATTTTATCACAATAGCTTTGCAGTATAATTTCAAGTCAGGAATTATAATGCTTCCTGCCTTTTCTTTGTTGGCCAGGATTGCCTTTGCTATTCTAGGTCTTTTCTTGTTCCAAATAAATTTTAGGAATGATTTCCCTATGTCTGAGTGGTATATTGTGGGTAGTTTGATAGGGACTGTATTAAATCTGTACAGCAATTTTGGGAGTAGGGCCATCTTCACAATGTTGGTTCTTCCTATCCAGGATTATGTACTATCCTTCCAATTTCTGAAATCCTCTATGACCTTTTTTTTCAGAGTACTATAATTTTCCTTGAAAAGATCTTTGACTTTTTTAGTTACATGAATTCCAAGGTATTTCATTTTCTGCGGTGCTATTGTAAAAAGTATTGTTTTATAGTTTCTTTCTCAGTGTGTTTGTTATCTGTGTAGAGGAATGCTATTGACTTTTGAATATTGACTTATATCCTGCTAAACTAGTGAATTTGTGTATCAATTCTAGTAGCTTCTTGGTGCAGTTTTTTGGGTCTTCCAAGTAAAGTATGGGGACCTGGAGACGGCTGTGCATTGGACGTAAAGCAAGATTTCATTTCCAAGATGGAAAACCCATCAGACCCAGCTGTGATTTTCCCCAGCACACCACAGGCCTGTACAAATCCACCATCTCCCTATACAAATAGCTCACAGAAAGCACCCATGAGTGCAACACTTAAAGAAAGATTAAGGAAAACAAGGTTTTCATTTAATTCTCCTTGCAGTGTAGTAAAACGTCTTAAAATAGAGAATGAAGAAAATGAGCAGACTTTTTCAGAGAAACCAGCATCTTCAACAGAAGAAAACTGTGCAGAGTTTCAAGAAAGTTTTAAACACATAGATAGTGAATCTGAAGAGCGAACATACTTGAAAAGTACTTGCAAGAATATCAGTGTGTGTGAATCTGAGTCACTTGGTACCGTGTCATGCAGTGTTCTCCAAAATTATTTCGTATGTGAGAATCTTAAACAAGGATTAAAGGAGGAGAAAGTAGACTTGTCAAAGCGGGTGCAGGAGAAGGAAGACGTCCTTCAGAGGCTAAAACTGGACAAGATGTATAGATCAAAGAATGGCCTGTCACAGTTACAGCTGTTGATACAGAAGTGGAGGAGCTGTAGCCAGCTATTGCTTTATGAGCTGCAGTCAGCTGTGTCTGGAGAGAACAAGAAACTCAGCCTTCCTGAACTCATAGACTACTATGGGCTGGACGATAGACTGCTACACTACAGCAGAAGTGAGGAAGACTTTCTAGGTGTTTAATTCATAATGTTTATTCTCTGTCTCTTTCTTTTCACATTCTTTTCAGCAGGAGGGGTCAGAGCCAGGCCCTCGCGTGCACTCTACCACGCTCTGGCTCCTCTCCAGCAGATTTTGAGAATGGCTGCTTGGTGAAAAGATACTTAGACACATTGAAGGGAAGATGGTGGCCATTGTGGCAGTGGTGGCGAGCGCGTGGCACGTGTGCCACGGCAGGCTGCTTATATCATTTGCCATAGTGGTAAAAGGTTCACCAGTGGTGCACAAGGGTTCAGAGTAATGTGTCTCAACCATCAGTTTAGGGCCCTCTAAGACATAAGTTAAGTCCTAAAATGAAATACAGCATTTTGACTAGATTTACCAAGGAAAATACATCATTAAAGAGAAGTTAAAAGGTTGATTCAGTGGCATTTGCCTTTATGTAACCCAGAGGTGTGGGAGCTGACACAGAAAGATGAACAGTTTGGCCTCTGCCTGGGCAACTTAAGAAGACCCTGCCTCCCCCAAGAAAGTTTAGGAATTTTTCTGCACATTCATAAACACCAATTTATAGCGTGCTTTAAAAAAATTTGTGGACAAGCCGGGCGTGGTGGCGCAGGCCTGTAATCCCAGCACTCGGGAGGCTGAGGCAGGAGGATTGTTGTGAGTTCGAGACCAGCCTGAGCTACAAAGTGAGCTCGAGGCCAGCCTGAACTGCATAGTGAGACCCTGTCTCAAAAAGACAAAAAAAAAAAAAAAAATTTGTGGACAGTCCTGGGAACTAGTTTTAATATGCAAAAAGTCTTATTTTCAGGATCTGGGGAGATGGCTCAGTAGAATAAGCGCTTCCCTGGCAAATGCAAGGGCCTGAGTTCAATTCCTGGTTCCGCAAAAAAAAAAAAAAAAAAAAAGAAAGAAAAAAAAAAGTAGTACAGGGACCTTTGGAAAGAAAAGTTGCCCAAAAGTCTTATTTTCAGTGTTTAAAAAATAGTTCAATCTGGTGAATGCCTAAACCTGAACTGGTCTAGAAGTTCTCACCTAAGTTTGTGAACCTTGTTTCTACTCATTTGGTGCCTTTTGTCACCTGCTGATCTCACACAATTAAACTGATGTCCAAAATCACAAAAAAAAAAAAGTAAAGTATGAGTCATACTTTATATTTGAATACTATATTCAAATAGTAATAATTTAATTTCTTCTTTACCTATTCTTATTCCTTTTATTTCTCCTTCTTGTCTAATGGCTGTAGTTAATGATTCCAAAACTATATTGAATAGGAGGGGTGATAGAGGACATCCTTATCTTGTACCAGATCTAAGAGTAAAAGATTTCAGTTTTTCCCCATTTAGAATTATATTAGCTGTTGGGTTGTCATAGATGGCTTTTATTAAATTGAAGTAGAAGCCATCTATTCCAATTTTCTGTAGGACTTTGATCATGAATGAGTGTTGGACTTTGTCAAAAGCCTTTTCTGCATCATTTGAGATGATTGTGTGTTTTTTGGATTTGGCTCTATTTATACAGTGTATGACATTTATAGATTTGCGAATATTGAACCATCCTTGCATCCCTGGGATGAATCATACCTGGTCATGGTGTATGATCTTCTTGATGATTTGCTGAATTCTGTTTGCTAGGATTTCATTGAGGATTTTTGCATCTATGTTCATGAGTGAGATTGGCCTGTAGTTCTTTTTAGTTGTGTCTTTCCTTGGTTTTCATATCAGTATAATACTTGTCTCCAGGAATGATTTTGGGAGGATTGTTTCCTTTTTAGTTTCACTGAAGAGTTTATGGAGTGTAGGGATTATATCTTCTATAAATATCTTGTAGAATTCAGCTGTGAATCCATCAGTGCCTGGACTTTTCTTTGTTGGCAGGCTTTTTATTACATTTCGTATTTCATTGGCTGTTATTATGTTATTGAGAGTTGTTATATCTTCTTGATTTGGTTTTGGTAATTTGTACCTTTCTAGGAATCTGTCCATTTTTTCTGTGTCTTCTATTCTCAAAGTAGCTATTGATAACCTTCTGAATTTCCACTGGGTCTGTGGTGATTACACCCTTTTCATTCCTTATTACTTGTATTTGAATTTTTGCTTTCCTCTTTTTGATGAGGTTAGATAGGGGCTTATGAATTTTATTTAGTCTTTCAAACAACCAGCACTTTGATTCATTGATTCTTTGAACTGTTTTCTTCAACTCAATTGAATCAATTTCTCCTCTAATCTTTATGATTTCTTCCCATCTTTGGGCTCTGGGTTTGGTTTGCTCTTCCTTTTCTAGATGGCAAAGGTATAACATTGGGGTGTTTAATTTTTCCTGTTCTGTTTTCCTAATGTGTGAGTTCATACCTATGATTTTCCCTCTAAGAACTTCTTTCATCGCATCCCATAAATTCCGATAAGTTGTGGTTGAATTTTCATTGAATTGTAGATATTGTTGAATTTCTTGTTTAATTTCATTTTAAACAAGTAGTTTGTTGTTTAATTTCCATGTATTTAGGAAGTTTTTATGGGTTTTTTGTCATTTATTTCCAATTTCTTTGCACTGTGGTCAGATAATATGCATGGGATGATTTCTGTTTTCTTGCATATACTTAAGCATGACCTATGGACTATTTTGTGATCTATTTTAGAAAATGACCCATGTGCAGCAGAAAAAAATGTGTATTCAGCTATATTTTGGTGGAACACTCTGTATATGTCTGCCATGTCTGTTTGTTCCAAGCTCTGGTTCAGTTCCGCTACTTTTTTGCCAATTTTTTGTCTGATTGATATATCTTTTTGGGATAAGGGGGTGTTAAAGTCTCCTGCTAAGATTGTGGTATTGAATATTAGATTTTTTATGTCCATTAAGATTTTTCTTATGTAGTTTCATGCTCCTGTGTTTCATATATAGATATTTATGAGTGTTACCTCTTCCTCTTGAATATTTCCCCTAACTAATATATAGTGTCCTTCTTTATTTTGTTTGCTCCCTCTTAGCTTGAAGTTGAGACTGTCTGAGAACAGGATTGCTACCCTTGCTTTTTTCTGAGGTGCTGGGGCATGTACTATTGTTTTCCATCCTTTGACTTTCAGCCTGTGAATGTCTCTTTGAGTTAAGTGTGTTTCTTGTATACAGCATATTGGGTTTTGTTTCCTAATCCACTGTGCCAGTCTATTTCTCTTAATTGGTGAACAGAGTCCATTTATATTGGTGGTTATAATTGACTTATGATTATAGTTGACCTATGATTGACATGTTATTTACCTGCTGTTGTTTACTCCTTTTTGTCCTATGTTTTTTTGCCCTATTTAGTGTGCTCTTTTTGTTCTCATTCATGGAGTTCTGGTCATTATGGCCCCTCTCTAGAACATCTTTAGTAGCCTGTGTAGGGATGGCTTTGTGATCATGAAATTCTTTGTTCTTTGTCATGGAAGTATTTCACTTCTCCATCAAACTTGAGAGTTTTGCAGGGTATAGTAGTCTGGGCTGGAATTTGTTTTCGTAGAGGACTTGAAGTACTCTGCTCTATGCTCTCCTTGCCTTCATGGTCTGTGAAGAGAAGTTGGCTGTAATTCTGATGGGTTTTCCTTTGAATGTGATCTGCTTCTTTCCTCTAGCAGCTTTCAGTATATTATTCTTGTGCTGAATTTCTGAGATCTTGGCTATTATATGCCTTTTAGTTGGGTTGAAGTTATTTGGTGTTCTGTATGCTTCGGTTACTTGAATGTTGGATGTTTCCTCATATTTGGGAAGTTATCTGCTATTACTTCTGCCCATATTCTTTTCATATCATTTGTATTACCTCCTTTCTCATTGATGCCTATTAGTCTCATATTGTTCATCTTTGCGCTTTACCTGCTGTTGTTTACTCCTTTTTGTCATCCCATCTTGCAGGTGATGGATTATTTTTTTCTTGTATCCTAGTTGTTTTTAAGTGATCCTTTCTCACCTTTTTACTAGCTGTACCAGCATCTTCAAGATCTGAAATTCTGTATTCCTTTTCACTCAAAAGGTTTTGTGGACTTGTGATTGAAATTTTAAGTTCCTCTATATCTCTTTGACTCTGCTTCATGCGATCTGTTTCTTTCCTGTATTGCTCATTCAAGGAATCTGTCATATTTCTAATCTCCTCTATTTTTTTTTATCAATGTCTTCTTTAGAGTTATCTATTAATTCTTTTACTGCAGAGTTTTTCAAATTGGGTTTACTCCATATATGTTCTTATTTGATTCTTTACTTCAGATGCTATGATTTCAAAGTTTCCTTTTTTTATTTCAGAAATTATTTCTGCTCTGAGTTCCTCTTTACCTTTCTGATGTTGTTTCTTTGCTTGTGACACTGCTAATTCATACATTTTGGCTGAGCTAGTGTTCTCTGCACTTTTTCTGGGTGGCCAATGGGTTTCCCCCATATGTTTTTGCATTAGATTCTTTATTTCAGGTGCTATGTATTCAGAAATTTGTTTTTTTAGTTCAGGCATTGATTCTGCTATAAGTTCCTCTATACCTTTCTGCTGTTGTTTTTTGCTTCCAATGCTGTTAAGTCATTCATTTTAGCTGAGTTAGTGTCCTCTGAACTTGTCATGGATGGGCACGAGGCTGAAATTGCGTTTTACTGCTTGTCTTTTGTCATTTTGTATAGCACTGACCTCTGATCTTTGGTGTAGAGCTTTGGTTCAGTTATAACCTTAGCACATAATGAGATTCGGGTGCCAATCTATTAAGTTTGAGTTTATCCAGTTATGCCTGACCTGGATCTAGCTGTTGTGTTCAGCTCCTTTTTACTGCAGCCCTTGGAAGTGAGCCTGTGGTGCCCCTCTGTTGTGCCCCTGGCCCGGGGAGCACCGGGAAGCATAGAAACTCTCCCACAGACTCACAGGCCATGCTGGGCTTGATCAGGGTTGAGAAAGTCACAAAAGTTCTCATTAGCTCAGCAGGCTTGGGGGTGGGGGCTCCGGAGGGTTGCAGGGGTCTCAGGGCGCAGTAGAGTGTCACTCATGCAGTGCCTGTTTTTTGCTCTGGAGGGCTCTTGCTGGAGGTGCGTGGGGAAGCCCAATACCATAATATTTGAACATAATTCATGCACATCACCCTCCATATAGTTTCTTTCTTTTTGGCAGACCTGGGTATTGAACTCAGGCCCTTGTGCTTACTAGGAAAGTGCTTATTCTACTGAACCATCTCCCCAGCCCCATTGTCCATATAGTTTCAATCATAACTAGCTTAGTTATAATATCTAGCACAATATAAATGCTATGTAATTAGTTCTTACGCTACATTTTCTTGTACAAGAAAAATCTGTACATTTCACTATAATATCTTTCTAAATACGTTTTATGATTCCTTAAGGACAGCCAAAGAACTCAGCAGATTAAAGTACCTGCAAGCAAGTGCAAGGGCTGGGGGTTCCATCCTTGGGCCTCCTGTGCCAGCCCTGCCCCTAGGGCATGATAAGATGGTGGATAAGACTGGGTGTGGTAGTGTGCACCTGTAACCCCAGCTCTTGGGAGGCTGTAAACAAAAGAATCACTATGAGTTGGATCTAGTAGTGAGACCCTGAACATCCCTAAAAACACAAACACACACACACACACACACACACACACAATAAATAAATAAATATATTTTACGTTGAATTAGTTTGATCCACTCATGCAGAACTTAAAGACAGAGAATCAACTATATTATTTTTATTTGTATTTCTATTTCATCTTATGAGTATTTTCAGCATATTGATCCACTCCTATAATGATAAACTTCTTTATTGTGTTTACTTTTTGGCTATTAAGAATACAGCTTCTTATTTGTGTATGTCTTTGTATCAAAGAAGTGAAAATAACCTTTGATCATAATTCCAGCAAAATAAAGAAACAAAAATACAAGCAAGTTTGAATAATCAT
>PVKA01025646.1:0-14831 GCA_004027165.1 Ctenomys sociabilis | reverse complement strand
CTCAGTGGAATAAGTACCTGCCTGGCAAGTGCAAGGTCCTGAGTTCATTCCCTTGTACAAGAAGGAAGGAAGGAAGGGAGGAAAGGAGGAAGGAAGGAAACATGATATACAAATACAAATTTAAAAAAAAAAATACAAATTCCCTATATATGTATTCTCCAATATATATATATAATATATATATATATATATATATATATATATATATATATATGAATTAAACATATATAACAGATAAAAACAAAAAGCAGGATGATGGTAACAAATTTGTAGAATGTATTATGCTTAAGAATACAGTGAATACAAAGCATGAGTAAGATATCTCCATGCCATGCACATTATGCTGCTGTCTTCATTTTGTGTCAGGGGAACTGACCTTCTAAAGTGATTTCTCACATTTGAGAAATTTGCCATTAATGAAGACACTGGTGTCTTAGTTAATTTCTATAGTCCATTTCTATTCATTGCTGTAGCAAAGTGCTGTACACGGGATAGTTTTAGCAACAAACAATAATTGTTTTTCAACAGTTCTAGAGCCTAGCAAATCCATTATTTGGGTAGGTTTGGTGTCTATGCTATTCCTCATGGATAGTATAGGTAGCCTCATGCAACAAAAGAGATAAAGGGGCTCACAAGAAATCTGTTTATTTATTTATGGTACCAGGAATTAAACTCAAAACTTTGTGCTTGCCAGATAGGCACTGTGCCAGTGAGCTATATCCCTACTCTAGCAAGTCTTTATTTTTTTATGTTAAACATTTTTATTACAGCAACATATCTGAGTAGCTGAAACAATGTCTTCATACAAGTATCACATGCTAGAGCATGACAATGCAATACTAACTGCACACTGTTGACATTTCAAAGCATATTCTCGGTAACAGCATTTGTGTTCATTTACAGGTAGTAAAGCACATGAGGATAATTTGAGTCATGATTCACATTAGCAAATGTTTTACTTTCAAACTAATCCTCAAACCCAGAATGGTCTACAAAGCCATTAATAATCCCATGTTTTAGCACATACAGTATTTATTGTTTGAACTGAACAGCTCAGGACCAAGAATTGCTAACAACTGAAAGAGAAATGTCAGCATCGCCTCACTACTTTCTTAATATAAGTCCCCCTACTGATTTAGGAATTTATTAGTCTACTGAATGATGTCCTTGCCAATGTATTTCAAGTGAGCAGGTGGGGATTAAAGAAAATCTTTATGAAACTTTTCTTAGATAACATCACCCTATTAATACAGAATGTAACCTGAGTAACATTCTCTCAATATACTATATAGCTACTTATGATAGACCAAAAATATCAAACCCATCAGAAATGGCAGTAGTCTCACACTGCATTCCATTTTACAGTACCACTTTTGGGGCTGTAAGACTGTTATTTGTAGCAATATATCTTACTTTATATGGTTCCAGGAAATTGATGATAATTTAGACACAGAAACTTCAACCTGGTTCCTAAAAATTTCAGCAGACAAACTAAAATTGGTCTAATAATGTATTTTGTCTAAATTTTATTCTTGTCCATCCAAGAGCACACCACACACTTTAAAGAAAAATAATGTTTAAAAGGCAGGATTTCTCTTCTTTTGATTTTGTCCTTGCAAAGTTCAAAGGAAAGTTAGAGGAGAAGAGAAACAAGTAGTGTAAGGAAAATAATTTTCATCATGAATATACTTCTAAATTTTCAGTTTATTTTCAAGCTAACATCAGTCAAAGCATTTGCATAATATCTAGGATTTAGACATTATGGTGCTTGGAAACTTCAATTTCTCCATTTTAAGACAAACAAATATTCAAAACTTATCAGGTCATAGGAGCAAAAGAAATTGTATAGTTATACTTTTTATTGTTTAACTCTTACAATCAAGAAAATGAAGACTCAAATTGTAAATTAGAACTATAAAACACAAAGGAAACTATGTCACTCTTGAGGTATTTACTATTTATTAAAAAAATGTACATTTACGAATGAATCAACGCTTCAGATTAAGTTTATGCAAGTATCAATCTTTTGGTACTTTAACAATGTTCAGTAATATATAAATTTAGACTTAAGAGAGTTTTCACACAACAGGACTTTGCTACGTTAAAGAAGCATTTTGATTAACTGATATTAAATTAGCTGAAATTTCAAGTTAGATAACAAAATTCCAAACTCAGCTACTCATCTAGTTAAATAGAAAATGCAATCCTTTTCTTGATGACTAGAAGTTGCTATTATCTAATTCTGCATGACTATAACATGAAAACAAAGGGTTTTCTTGATTATGTTTGGTTTCGTTTTAATATTAGGGAGAAGAAACTGGTGGAAATGTTTTGCATATTTAAACCTAATTTGGATACATGATAAAATCCATATCATCTTTGCATCCTACAGATAACAAGAGATATTAAACTATGTACTAGACAAAGGTTCCAAAATATGACATCTGCATATTTGAATTTATTTATTTTTTTTGTCTTTTTGAAACAGGGTTTCACTATGCAGCTCAGGCTGGCCTTAAGCTCACTTTGTAGCTCAGGCTGGTTTCGGACTCACAACAATCCTCCTGCCTCAGCCTCCCAAGTGCTGGGATTACAGGCATGCACCACCACAGCCGGCTTGCATATTTGATCTTGTTACAATCCACTTTCACATATTCAAGCCTAATAAACTGCTAATGAAATAAAACCTGTTGTTAGTAAAACTAATCAATATGTGAAGCACATTAGTACTTTCAACCAGTTATATAAAGGAAATGGTAACATATAAGGCTTCAAGGTGAAAACTAACTTATAGCCTTAGACTTTATTTGTGGGTGAAGACTTAAAATAAAAAGGCTCTTTCTTAAACAGCTCTAGAAATTATCCCAATCTTAGGTTTAGAAAGAATTTTCTCTTAAGATGTATCAAATCTGTAGGGCTATACTTTTCTATACCAGAATGAAGATATATTTTAGTTTTAAAAAAGAAAATTACCTTCTAAAACCTCTGATGAGATTAACTAGCTTCAGTGTTTTTCCAATATATTAGCTATTTCTTTCTAATGAGACAGAGAGGGGGACAGTGAGACCCCACTACCACTTATACTGATATGTTTTAATCCTATGAAAAATTCTATAATTAAAACTAAGAAATATTTCATATCTCTAAAACATTGCCATGGCCTCTTGAGGGGTTGGGCAAGTCTTTATGAGACTAATCCTGTTCATTAAAGCTCTACCTTCATGACCAAATGAATTACCATTGTTTTTGGGTTAAGGATTGCAATACATTGCAAGACATAAATATTTAGACTATTTCACTGGCATGACATCATAATGTTTCAGATATTTATGTTCATTGTTTTCTGAAGGATTTATCCCGAGTCAACTGCATTTCCAGTAAATGACCAGACACTAGGACCCAGTAATAAGTACTTGTGATCAGGTCTTATTCTATCACTGTGCCATTTTCCCTGCAAGAGTCTCAATCTTCATGCGCTCTGTCATATAATTATTTTATGGGAAATAAAATTTTCATTTTCTTACATCAACATAGTTTTGGGAAAAAGTGACCAGAGAATAAGTGCATCCTGTGTCATATGAGAGTTTTATACTGCTTTATGTGTTATGGGGCGGGGAGATAGCTCAATGTTCGAAGCACCTGCCTAGCAAGCACAAGGATTCAGGTTTGATCCCTGGTAATGTGTGCTGTGCCAGCCTGAAACCTTGTGTGTGCTGTGCCAGCTACTGAAACCAGGCATGGTGGCACATGCCTGTAATCCCAGTGCTTCAGAGGCTGAGACAGGAGGCTCACTATGTGTCTGAGCTGCATAGCAAGACCCTGTATCGAGTAACTAAATCAAGTAACTAAATAAATAATTAAAAAAATAAAAATATGTTATGTCATCTCAAATTTTACATATAAGAAGGCAAAAGTAAAATAATTTAATCTATGGAATATTTCTTTATTTATTATTTTGGTACTGATACTTGAACTCAGGACCTTGTGCTGCCAGGCAGGCACTGTGTGACAGTGTGCCACTTAGCTATATCCCTGGCCATTTAAAGAACATTTTATAGTTAGTTAGTTAGTTAGTACACAGTCTACAGGGTCTCACTGCACAGATCAGACTTGTAGTTGTCCTCCTGTTTTCAGCCTCCCAAGTGGGATTACAGGCCCATGCCACCATGCCATCTCATTCGCTATCTTAGGGCACCACAGCATGTGGTACTGGGATTGAACCCTAGTCCCTGCACTTGCCTAAGCAGGCACTTTAGTCCACTGAGCTATCTGACCAGTCCCCAATTTATATTTTTATTTTTTCCCCAAATTATATTTTTAAAAGGGTAGTAATAGGATTTGTTTTAGTGTTAGAATAAATCATATGGATTATTGAAATAACTTCTTTTTTAGTAAGTTCAGGGTCTCCCTATGCAGCTTGGACTCATGGTGTTGCTTTCAGCCTCTCCAGTGCTGGGATTACAGACGTGTGCCACTAAGCCTGGACTCTGGCGGGCCGAGCCTGCCTTGGGGGCAAGGTGCATGTGGTGCCTGGGGATCAAACCATGGTCCCTGCACTTGCCTAATCAGGCACTTTAGTCTGCTGAGCTATCTCGCTAGCCCCTCAAAGAACTTTTGATACAAAATGAAATGGAATTTTTAAATTCTGCCAATATGAAAATGAACTTAAAATTTTAGGAAATTAATTTCACATAGTTATATTATTTCTTAATCACTTGAGAAATATTTGTCACTAAGTAGCAAATATAATAAATTTACCATAACACTAGAGAAAAGGTAAGTGTGACTAGGGAATGCATAATCACATTTAAGGTACTTTACAAATATTTAATGAAGAACATGCATTTCATTCATTGTTTTAAATAACTAACACATAACTATTGTTTTAGTTACTTAAAACAATAAATGAAATAAATTTATTGTTTTTCATTTTTTAATTTATTTCATAATAAAAATGTCTCTGTCTCAATTTTCTTCCTGTGTATTTATAAAATAAATCCAAGCATAGGGACTGGGTTTGATCTCCAGCACCATATGCGGTGCCAGCCCCTCTCCCGGGCACGATGAGCTGGCCAGGAGACCAGGCATGGTGGCCCACTCCTGTGGTCCCAGCACTGGGGAGGCTGAGAACAGGAGGATCACTACAAGTCCAAGCTGCATAGTGAGACTCTGTACAAAATACATAAAACAAAAACAAAATTAAAGCCACTTGTTTGGAACAACTCTAACTGTAAAAGATGAAAGGAAACCTAACATACTGAGTCTTCAATTTGTACGTTGCATATTTAACCTCTTTGTTTCTCAGTGTGTAGATAATGTGGTTTAATATACATGTGAAAACTGTAGAGAATACAGAAAACACTTTATCCATTGGGAAGCTGTCAAAAGGCCAAACATAAAAAAAGATACAGGGCTATCACAGTGCTGTGGGCAAAGTGCTACATACCTGCTGAGGAATGACACTGCACAGGGACCAGGACAACTGTATAGGAGATTAGCAGAAGGAAGAATGAAGTCATACCCATAGACTACTGTCTAAAAGCAGAAACACTTCAGTGATATAATTGAATCTCTTAGCAAGTTTTGATAACCAAAGAAGAGTCAATGTAATAATTATGATGCAAGCATGACATCATAATACCACTTTGTTAACCTAACACCCATTATGATTCAAACAGGACATAGTAATACCCATTATGAGGTCACTGTGAAATAATGATACTCATTTTCAGGTAACCATGGCATCCTAATACCCATTATGATGGAAACAGGACATGATAATACCCATTATGAGGTAAATAGGATACCATAATACCCATTTTGAAGTAAGCATGACATCATAATACCCATTATGGTAGAAAAGGCACATGATAATACCCATTATGGGGTGACATGACATCGTAATACCCATTATGAGATAACAATGACATCCTAGTATCCATTAGGATGCAAACATGACTTAAAAATAACCATTTTCAGTTACCATGACATTCTAGTACACATTTTGGGTAACAGTGATATCCTAGACTCAACATGATGCAAACAGGATATGATAATATACACTGTTGGGTTACCATGACATCCTAATACCCATTATGATTCAAACAAGATAACACAGTACCCAGTTTGAGGTAACTATGACATTCTAACACCAAATAAGATGCACACAGGACATGATAATACCCATTATCAGATAACCATGACGTCCGAGTACCCATTATGACTTTAACATGACATCATAAAACCTATATGGAGGTGAACATGACATCAAAATACCCCTTATGACCAAACCATGACATCCTAATACCCACTATGATGCAAAGATGACATCCTCATACCCATTATGAGGAAAGCATGACACCATAATACCCATGATGAATCAAACATGACATAATAAACCATATTGAGGGAAGCATGACATGTTAATCCCCATTATGATGCAAACCTGACATACTAATACCCATTACAAGGTAACTGTGACATGCTAATACACATCATGATACAAACATGACATCCTAATACCACTTTTCAGTTACCATGCCAAACTAACAGAAACTATGATGCAAACAGCACATGATTATCTCCATGATGAGTTTACCATGACATCATTATACACATTCTGAGGGAACCATTACATCATAACACACCTTATAAAGGAGCCATGTCATTATAGCAATTATTAGGAGGTAGCCAGGACATGATAATATCGTTATGAGATAACGGTGTTGTAAAATATCCATTATGATGGTAGCATTACATCATAAACATTTTGAAGTGATGATGGTATCCATATACCGATTGTAACTTAAATAGGAAATGATATTACCCTTTATGAGGTAACCATGATGATTCTAAAACCCAATAAATGCAAACATGATATTCTAATAACACTATACAGTCTCCACGAAATCCTAATACCAATTACAATGCAAAAAGGACATAATAGTAAACATTATGAGGTAACCACAACATCCTATGACTGATTATGATGTAAACATGACATAATACTCATAGTGAGGTAACAATGCCATCATAATACCTATTATGAGGTACACACTACATTAAAATATTCAAGTTGAGGTAACAATGACATCCTAATACCTATAATGAGGTAAGCCTGACAACCGAATACCTGTTATGTCATAAATGTGACAGTAATACCCATTAAGATGTAATAATGAGATCTAAATACCCATTATGATACAAACAGGACATGATAATACCAATTGAGAGGGGTAAACATGACATCGTAATACCCATTATGAAGTAAGCATGACATCATAATACCCATGTTGAGGAATCCGTGACATCATAATACCCATTGTGAGGCAAGCATGACATCATAATACCCATATACAGGTATAAATGACTTCCTAATGCCCATTATGATGCAAACATTATAATATGCCACTGAAGTAATCATGCACAACCTAAAACCAGTATGATATAAATAAGGCATGATAATAAGCATTATGTGGTAATCATGACATAATACCCATTTTGAGGTAACCATAATTTCCTAAGACAAAACATCAGCCAAACATGACATCATAATATCCATTTTGAGGCATCTATGACATCCTAATACACACTGTGATGCAAACATGACACCATAATACCATTTTCAGGGAACCATGACATCCTAATAATCATTATGATGCAAACAAGACATAGTAGTACCCATGATGAGTTAGCCATGACATTATAAGACTCATTGTGAGGTATGACATCATCATACACATCATAACAAACGGGGTTAGGATAATACCCATTATGAGGCAAACATGGCATCCTAGTACATATTATGAGGTGACCATGACAACCGAATACACAATATGATGCAAAGAGGACATGATAACACCTATTATGAGGTAACAATGATATCAAAACATGCATTATGACATTATAATACCCAATTTGAAATGGCCACTCATCCAAATACTCATTATGAGGTAACCATGATATGCTAACACCTATTATGATGCAAATGTGACATCTTAATACCCATTACGATGCAAGCATGAAATCATAATACCACTTTGAGGTAATCATGTCACCCAAACACCCATTATGATTCAAACAGGACATGATAATACCCATTATGAGGAGAAGGCCTCGAGTCGCTCTCGGATCAAAATGGTGGGCCGCCTGGCTGTTGTAGCATCAAGACGGTGGCTGGAAGGTATTCGGAAGTGGTATTACAATGCTGCAGGATTCAATAAGCTGGGCTTAATGCGAGATGATACAACATATGAAGATGAAGATGTAAAAGAAGCCATAAGAAGGCTTCCAGAAAACCTTTATAATGTCAGGATGTTTTGCATTAAGAGAGCCCTGGACCTGAGCATGAAGCATCAGATCTTGCCTAAAAAACAGTGGGCAAAATATGAGGAGGATAAATTTTACCTTGAGCCATATCTCAAAGAGGTTATTCGGGAAAGAAAAGAAAGAGAAGAATGGGCAAAGAAGTAATCATGTAGTTGAAGTCTGTGGATGCAGCGATCTTCAAAATATTTTTATGAACTTTGTTAACCCTGAAACATACAGTTCAGAAATTATCTCTTCTGCAGATACCATAACTTAAATAAATGCCTGTTGTATTAAAAAAAAAATACCCATTATGAGGTCACCATGAAATAATAATACTCATTCCTAATACCCATTATGATTCAAACAAGATATCATAATGCCCATTTTGAGGTAACAATGACATTCTAATACCAATTAAGAAATACACAGGACATGACATCCTAGTACCCTTTATGACTTTAATGTGACATCATAATACCTATATGGAAGTGAACATGACATCAAAATACCCCTTATGACCAAACCATGACATCGTAACATCCACTGGGATGCAAATCCTCATACCCATTTGAGGTAAGCATGACATCCTAATACCCATAACGATTCAAACATGACATTATAATAAACTATATTGAGTTAACCATGACACCCTAACAGCCACTATGATGGAAATATGACACCCTCATACCCATTATGAGGTAAGCATGATATTCTAATAACCATGATGCAATTACCATTTCATCCTGATACCCATTAAGATGCAAACATGACATCATAATGCCCATTGAGAGGTAACTATCAGATCCTAGAACCAATTATGATACAAAAATGATGTAATACCCAGTTTGAGGTAATCATTATATCAGTACACATTATGCCCCAAACAGGACATGATAATAACCATTAGGAGGCAATCGTGACATCATAATATACGTTATGATGCAAAAATGACAAAATAATTCCCATTTTGAGGTGACCATGATAACCTAATACTCATTATGATGTAATCATGACATACTAATGCCCATTATGATGTAAAGCAGACATTATAATACCTGTTCTTTCTAGGAGTCTATCCATTTCAGCTGTGTCTTCTGTTCTGTGAGCATAGAGATTCTCAAAGTAGCCACTTTGAGAATCTTCTGAATTTCCACTGGGTCTGTGGTGATTACACCCTTTTTGTTCCTTATTAAGCTTGTATTTGATTTTTTTTCTTTCTTCTTTTTGATGAGGTTAGCTAGGGGCTTATCTTTTTATTTAGTCTTTCAGACAACCAGCTCTTTGATTCATTGATTCTTTGAACTGTTTTCTTCATCTTAATTGAATTAATTTCTGCTCTAATCTTTATAGTTTCTTACCGTCTTTGGGCTGTGGGTTTGGTTTGCTCTTCCTTTTCTAGACGTTGGAGGTGTAGCATTGGGGTGTTTTCTTGTTCCTGTTCTGTTTTCCTAATGTGCAAGTTCATAGGTATGAATTTCCCTCTGAGAACTTCTTTAATCACATCCCATAAATTTCAATAAGTTGTGTTTGAATTTTCATTCAATTGTAGACATTCTTGAATTTCTTGTTTAATTTCATCTGTGACACACTGGTTGCTGAGTAGGGTGTTGTTATAGGGTGTTAGTAGTGTATGTCCATATACTTATGGGATTTTTCTGTTTTCTTGTCTCAATTATTTCCAATTTCATTGCACTGTGGTCAGAATATATGCATTACATAATTTCTGTTTTCTTGCATATACTTAAGCATGAGCTATGGACCAGTATGTGGTCTACTTTAGAAAATGACCCATGTGCACCTGAAAAAAAATGTATATTCATCTCTCATTGGGTGGAACACTCTGTATATGTCCACTAAGTCCATTTGTTCCAAGCTCTGGTTCAGTTCTGCTACTTCTTTGCTAATTTTTTGCCTGCTTGACCTATCTTTTTGGAATAAGGGGATGTTAAGGTTTCCTGTTAAGATTGTGTTATTGGATATTAGACGTTTCATGTCCATTAAGATTTGTCTTGGATTGAGACAGCCCGGGCAGCAGGATCCTGAAGCGAACTGGAGTGCAGTCCCAGCATGTGAGTGAGACTACCCTGGACCGCGGAATCCTGAATTGATCCAGAGAGCAGGCCCAGTGTGGAACCCTTCAGCAGAACTCCCTGCAAAGAGAGTTGAGGCAAGACCCACCCAGCTGATTCAGATGTTCTCATCTTGCCAGAGTGACACAAAGGGTTCACCTGCAAGGCTAAAGCAGGAAGAAGTGGAGTTCTGATCATTTTGGTCCTTCTCCAGAGCATCTTTTATTAATCTGAGTAGAGTTGGCTTTGTCATCATGAAATTCTTTAGTTGTTATTTATCATGGAAGTATTTCACTTCTCCATCAAACTTGAAAGAGAGTTTTTAGTAGTCTGTGCTGGAATTTGTTTTTATAGAGGACTTGAATTTCTCTGCTCCATGCTGTTCTTGCCTTCATGGTTTGTGGAAAGAAGTCTGCTGTTATTCTGATGGGTTTTCCTTTGAATGTGATCTGTTTCTTTTCTCGAGCCATATTCAGTATATTATTCTTGTGCTGTATTTATGGGATCTTGACTATTATATGTCTTGGTGTGTTTTTAATTGGTTGACATTGTTTGGTGTTCTGTATGCTTTGGTTACCTGGATGGCAGATTGTTTCCTCATATTTGGGAAGTGATCTGCTATTACTTCTGCCCATATTCTTTTTATATTATTTTTATTGACTCCTTCTTTCTCACTGATAAGAAATAAAATTGAGAATAGGATTGCTACCTGTGCTTTTTTTTTTTTTTTTCCTGTGGAACCGGGGATTGAATTCAGGCCCTTGCACTTGCCAGGGAAGCACTTATTCCACTGAGCCATCTCCCCAGCCCTACCCGTGCTTTTTTGTCTCACATTGTTCTTCTTTGCATTGTCTTGCAGGTGATGAATTAATTTTTCCTGTATCCTAGTTGTTATTAAGAGATCCTTTCTTACCTTTTCACTAGCTGCACCAGCATCTTCAAGATCTGAACCTCTATCTTCTCTCTCTCTCTCAAATGATTTTGCAAGCCTGTGATTGAGATTTCAAGTTCCTCTATTTCTCTTTGACTCTGCTCATGTGATCTATTTCTTTTCTGTATTTCTCATTCAAGGAATCTGTCATTTTTCTAATTTCTTCCAATTTTTCTTTTATCAACGTGTTCTTTAGAAGCATTTATTAATCTTTTACTACAGAGATTTTTTTTCAGATCGGGTTTCCTCCATATGTTTCTGTATTTGATTGTTTACTTCAGATGCTATTAATTTAGAGATTTATTTTTTTATTTCTGATTTGAGTTCCTCTATACATTTCTTCAGTTATTTCTTTATTTCACACACTATTGATCTGAAGATTTCTGCTGTGTGATTCCCATTTTCTTCTCTGCTAGTGTCCTCTGCACTTGTTATGGGTGAATTGGGATCTGAGATTGCATTTTGCTCTTTCTCACTGTCATTTTGTACAGAACTGTCCTCTGACCTTTGTTGTAGAGTTTTGGTGCAGTTATAATCTTAGCACCTACTGAGGGCCAGGGACATGGCTCAGTGGAATAAGCGCTTCCCTGGCAAGTGCAAGGGCCTGAGTTCAATCCCCGGTTCTGAAAAAAAATAAAAAAAAAACCCTTAGCACCTACTGAAATTTGGGTGCTGATCTTTGAATTTATCCAGTTGTGCCTGGCTTGGGTCTGGCTGCTGTGCTCAGCTCCTTGCTGCTGTCGCCCTTGGGAGTGAACCTGTTGAGCCCCTCTGGCAATATGTTCTGCTCCTGGACTAGCTCAGTGGTTCTGTCCTCTACTCTCTCTGCAGGGACTGCAGCTGCAAAGTTTCACCCCAGGCCTGAGCTGGTTCTGAAGGGGACAACAGGGTGCAGAGGAGAGGGGAAGGTCTCCCACACACTTGCAGGGCCTAGGCTTGGGCTGGATCTGGATATCTTGAGAGCGCAGCAACAGTTCTCAGCCACTCGGCAGACTCAGGGTTTAGGGGGCGAGGGCTGCTCCGGAGGGGTGGAGTGGTCCTGAGGACCTGGCAGGAGGTCTCACTCACATGGCATGTCTGGGTGTGGACTGGAGAGGTCCCACAGGTGCAGGGTAGCTGGAAGCTCTTTCACACACTTGCTGGGCCTGGACTTGGGCTGGATCTGGAGGCCCGGAGAATGGGGCAGATGTTCTCACTCACTGGGCAGGTTTGTGGGGGAGGGGCGCTTTCTCCACTTAGAGTGATGGAGGGGTCGCTTTCTCATATTTTGATGCCCACCTGAGTTTATTCCTATAACAAAAGCAGAATGTGGGGTGGTATCACACCAGTTCCGACCTTCCCCATGTGCAGGAACAACTAGCACTTCTGGGCTAGGTCCTCTTTTGCAGGGCCTCAGTCTTCTGACACATTCACAGAACACAGCCTGGTGTTCAGAGCCCATGGAAAGATTCCTAGTGTCTATCGACTGACCCTAGGCAACCATAGGGGTTTACGAATACAGGCCCTCAGGACTTGTGGCAAATGTTGATACCTTAGCTTTTTTTTATTAACCAAATGGCATTGGGAGACCTCTACACTCCAGTACTTCAGCTACATAGGAAAAAAGGCCTCCATGTTCTTGTGAATTTTCTATGTGCCCCAGGATAGGATAGAGTTTTGAAGACCCTTAACGCTGTCCCCCCTCCTCTCATGCCCCAGCAGCTACATGACATTGCAGAAGTATAATGTGAGCACCCTGTGTTGAGGACTTAAAATTCACTCTCCTGGTGCCTACAAATGGTGCACCAAGACCCCAAACAATTCTGAATAGTGTATTTCATAGTTTTCTAGACTAATACACCTGGGAGGTTGAGGGCTTGTTCTTTGAACCCAGGCTCAGTCCTTAATTAAACTTGTTCCCATAGCTCTGGAGATACTGATCTCCCTGACCAACACCGAGTCTTCCTTACTTGCAAAAGTTACACATCAGATATGGCACATTTGTATGCCAGCTCCCTAATGCAGGTAGAGGCCTCCTCACTGGATCTGTCTGAGATTTGAGGGAAATAAACTTAACATTTGCCTGATTAAGAATGTAGGAGTTGAAGTTTGCTTAGAGAATTTTCAAACCTAGATCTCCATATCCTCCCTCTGGGTTATGAACACTACACACTACACTGCAAACATCTGACCCTGATGGGCCCCTTCTGGCTCCCATGGATGGTGTCTGTCAGCTCTGAGCTTCCTATCTGTAGCATATGTGGCCCTGAGATGCCTCAGATAACCTTGGTTTTATAGAATCGGTGGTTTGCCGTTAGGCTGGGATATAACTATTTCAAGATGGAGAGAAGAAGGCTGGACTGGGCAGGTCAGAGCAATCCAAAAAGTACAGGAGACCAAAGCAAACAGGAAATACAGGCATCATCAACCCAGACCTTGTGGACCATATGTCAGTGTGTTATGATCTTGTCTTGGCAATATTGATGCTGTGTTGTGGAGAGGCACTTGGCTTCTATGATACATCACTTTTACTGACTTCTGCTTAAGAATCTGCTCTTTCAATTAGAAAAATAAAGGAGATATTCAGAGAGATGAAGGGTGGTCCTATGATGGCTTTTGTGACTGGTCATGGGAATTCTCCAGGTTGCCTCAGCTGTGTCAGAGTCTTCAGCCAGGTTCAGCATGGCCCAACATGACTGATTTTCTTTACCTTGAGTAATCCATACAGTCAGATAAAGTCATCCATGACCACAATTGATCATTATAAGAACTCCGAGAAGTGTAGTTTCCAGTCTTCCATCTCTGTAGCTCATTTCTGGATCTGGTAAGTTTTCTGTCTCACCTATGAGTGCTTGAGGCCACTAGGTAGTGTGACTAGAACCATCCCAGGCATAAGTCTTTGGAAACTCCTGTTCCACACCCATTCTCAATGGCACTTTCTTGATAAAAGTCTACCGGTAAAACTGCTTTTCCTTGGGGACGTGTGGAGTATGACATTGGTATATCTACTGTCCAGATGTGGCTGTTGTTCCTTCCACAGGAATCTTTTCCAGATCAGCATTGCCTGACAGAACACTCTAGAAACAGAGCTTGTTGCAGTGCATACTTTGCCCTCCCTTCCTTCAGGGTAACACCCTGCTTTGCAACACCAATCAATGCAGAACACTATGTTGAGTAAGGTTTCAATACATAGAAATGGGAAGTTTTAATGAGATCCGCAGGCATAGTGATCTGTAGAAAGTCACTAGTATTACTTTCTGAATTGAGTTTCTGTGAGATATCTTAGGTGTTTGTAGGGGTTCTGCATCATGCTGCTGATGTTACAGCAGTTCTTTTTGAGGCAGAGGTATTTTTCTCAGCCTCATTCAGGTATCAAAGATCTTTACAGTTGTCATCAGAAGTGATTTCACTGAAGCCGGGCATGGTGGCGCAGGCCTGTAATCCCAGCACTCGGGAGGCTGAGGCAGGAGGATTGTTGTGAGTTTGAGACCAGCCTGAGCTACAAAGTGAGCTTAAGGCCAGCCTGAACTGCATGGTGAGAC
>PVKA01025645.1:0-26092 GCA_004027165.1 Ctenomys sociabilis | reverse complement strand
TTCCTGATTTGAAATTATACTACAAAGCTACTGTGATAAAATCAGATTGGTCTTGGTGAAAAAAAGAAAGACCTGAGGATCAATGCAATAGATTAGAAGATGCAGAAGCCACTACAAACACACTCAGCCACTTTATCCTCAACAAAAAGGCCAAATATGCTTACTGGAAGAAAGATAGACTATTTAACAAATGTGCTAGAAATACTGGCTGAAAACTAAAACTTGACCCCAGTTTATCACCATGCACTAAGCTAAAGTCAAAATGGATTAAAGATCTAAACATTAAAACAGAAACACTAAAATCTCCTGGAAGAGAAAGTAGGAGGAACTCTTGAAGACATAGGGGTAGGCAAAGAGTTCATGAGCCAAAATCAAATCGCACAGGTAATACTTGAAATAATTAACAACTGGGACCTCTTCTTATTGAGAAGGTTTTTGCACATCAAAAGAAATTACCAACAAAGTGAAAAGACAACCCCCAAATTTGGAAAACAACTTAACTAATAAGCACTCAGACAAAGGTCTGCTCTCTTGAATGTGTAAAGAACTAAAAAAAGTTAGGGTCCCAAAATTTAAAGACCCAATCCAGAAATAGGCGTGTTAGATGAACACACACCTCTCATAGGCCAAAACTAGAGGAGAATAAATATATGAAAAAATGCTCCGCATCACTAGCCACCCATGAAATGCAAATTAAAACAACACTGAGATACTATCTTACCCCAGAAAGAATGGCTACCATAAAGAAATCAACCACTGGATCGGGGAGATGGTTTAGTGGAATAAGTGCTTCCCTGGAAAGCGCAAGGGCCTGAGTTCAATCCCTGGTTCCGCAAAAAAAAAAAAAAAATCAACTACCAACAAATGTTGGAGGTGCTTTGGGAACTTACATTGACTGGTACAACCATTACAGAGATCAGTGTGGAGACTTCTTAAAAAACTAGGACTGGAAATCCCATTCAAACCAGCTATTCTTGTACTGGGAATTTTCTCAGAGGAATTGGAAATGTCATACTATAATAATATATGTGCACCTATGTTTACAGCAGCATAATTTGTGATAACAAATATTGGAAACAAACAAGATGCCCATCACCTGAGGAATAGATGAAAAAGACATGGTATTTTTGTACAATGGCATATTACTCAATTATAAAGAATGATAAACTCGAAGCCTTTATATTTAAGTGAGTGCCACTTTAAGATATGCTCATAAATGAAATAAACCAGACCCACATGTATAAAAATTATATAGCCTCCATAGTATAAGAACTCAAAAGAAGAAATACAAATAGAAAAATATAACACAATTAAAAGGAAAGTGAGAACTGAAGGATTAAACAATGGTTTCAGGGTAAATCCTGAGGGAATTTGACTGACCTTGTCAGATAAAAAAGTTACATTCCTTGTTGCATTTCTTGCTTTATCTTGGTCTTAACCATCCAACAGAAAAGTATAAAAATGAAGCATAAAAAGTAAAGCCATATTAATATGCTGAGCTGTAAAAAGGCCCAAGTCAATAACTTCTGACATTGCCAGTCCTACAGATAACCCACTACTATGATGGACTACTGAACTATATTGGATTATTTTGATGAATTCATGCACCTACAATATTTAAATGACAATGGAATATCCATCTCTTACAAGACTAAACAAAAAATGGGATACAATGAAGGACCATTTTGTATCTGGATATACAAAATAGTTAGGATAAATATACAGCTACTTTCTCTTAATTCAATGAATAGGAAGATTTATACTAATAGTGTTTGGACAGGATATCATGTCTGCATCTTGTAATATGCATAACCACTATAAAAACAACAATGTGTAATGTATTAATTATTGAAACTGTGCTACTAATTGGTTCTGAAACTGTCTTACTGCTATTTGTTTCTCAATAAAATTAATAAAATATAAAATAAAATATAAATAAAAAAGAAGAGAAATGAAATGAAGCAGTACCTTTAAATCTTCGTAAAGCACATAAAAATTTCCTGCACTGTCAGTAATCAGGGCCAATTCCTAACCTTCACCTCTTAGAAGATCTGATGTAGTGATCTGAAGTACAATTTAGGAATCTATATTTTTAATGATTACCCAAAGTATTTCTGATGTATGTAATCTGAAATCTACTCTCTGAAAAGCACAGTTATATTTTGTGTAAGACTGCTTCCTTAAGGCCAACAAGATACCTCAGTGGACTAAGTGCCTGCTTAGGCAAGCGCAGAGAACAGTGTTCGATCCCCAGTACCATATGCCACAGTGGCCCTGCCCAAGGTGTGCTACGCCCTGGCCACTAAGACCAGGCAGGATGGTGTACGCCCATAATCCAGCCCTGGGAAGCCTGAAAACAGGAGGACCACTGTGAGTGTGAGCTGCATAGTTAGACCCTGTACCAAATACATAAGCAAGCAAGCAAGCCAGACAGACAGACAGACAGACAGACAGACAGACAGACAGACAGACAGACAGACAGACAGAAAGAAAGAAAGAAAGAAAGAAAGAAAGAAAGAAAGAAAGAAAGAAAGAAAGAAAGAAAGAAAGAAAGAAAGAAAGAAAGAAACTGCCTCCAGCTCTGGAATTATTCATTGGATCTATGATTTCAATCATCAGGGAGCAGGACAATATGCTGTAATTTGGTAGGTAGCTAGACAGCAAAAGATACAATAAGCAAGTGTCAGCAAGTTGAGCACATCACTTAATCCCACTGAAATCCCTCCTTTAGTTATAAAATGGTTAGTCTTCCTGTGAAATGAACAATATGCTACTTAAGTGAAATAACTTAGGTATATGGGCTTAGCACAGTTTTTGGTGCCTGAAAGCAACAATTTCTTGGAAAAAGTTTAAAATTATGTTCTACATCCATTGTGGACTACTCTTACCATTATTGTAAGTCCTCAGATTCTCAAAGAAGGCCCTGTTTCCTTCCGTTTCCTATCACTCAGTCACATGCTGCTCTGTTCACATTGCTGCCACTCTGTGAATCTGGGTGTGTCCTGCTTTGGATGCCTCACCCTCCTCCAAAATACCCTTTTTCTTCTTAACCTCTTTACTCTCCACTGCTTCCTCTGGCTTTAATAATGTGTACATAACTTCTAGGAGACCTTTCTCAGTTCCCCAAGCCCTTCAACTGCGCCCTCTAAGCCTCCATATGCCTCCATGGTAACAGTTATCAGATTGTACCATGTGTCACTTACAGGTCTATCTTAGTCACCAGACACATATTAGGTCCATGGTGTCAAGAACAAAAAAGCCTGGATGGAAGAAAACATGCACTGACCCATCAAACCTGCCATGAGTGAGAAGTTGATGTTTGCTGTTTTATGTCACCAAGAAGCCTAGGACTTGGAAGAATATGGCAACTAACAAGGCCAACTATTCTCACTAATCCAACTTCACAACAAGAGTATAAAGGAAGATATCCAAGCAAATGGAGGAAAATTGCAATTTGTACAAATAGAAAGGAGCATAGACACCTTTATATTAACTAATACATGAACTGTTATGAACTGAATTATGGCCCCCTAAATGACATTTGCTGGTGTCCTACCCTCAATGTGATGGTATTTGGAAATGGGGCCTCTCGCGGGTAAATAGTTCTAGAGGAGATTATGAGGATGTGATCTGATCTGGTGGGATTGGTGTCCTTCTTAGAAGTTTATCCTCTCCTCCCTTCTCCTCTCCTCTTTCCTCCTCAGCCTCCCCTCCCTTATCTTCTCCTCTCCCTCTTCTCTCTGTCCAGTAAGAAGGCAACCATCCACAAGCTAGGAAGAGAGTGCTCATCAGAACCCAACAGTAGGGGACTAGGGAGATGGCTCAGTAGAATAAGTGCTTGCCTGGCAAGCATGAAGGCCTGAGTTCAATCCCCAGTTCTAAAAAAAAAAAAAAAAAACAGAACTCAACACTGATGACACCCTGATCTTGAACTTTTGGTCTCTAGAACTGTTACTAATAAATGTTTCTAAGCCTTGCACTCTGTGGTATTTTGTCAAGCAGCCTGAGCAAACTAATACATACTTTGTGATTGGCTAGTAAAACACTCATATTCCATAAATTAACAAATAAAACACTTTCCTGAATTCTGTATCCGGACCAAGAAAAGCAGCATTCACTGGATAATTCTCTTCCAGGCTGTTCCCTCTGTTCCTAGAGAAAGCATTTGAAAGTTGTAACTTCACTGTTGTTGTGAACTTCAAATAGGGCTGGATACACTTTTGGTTAAAGAGAAGGCAAACTCAGTATGGAGAAATGTCTTTATTTTTAAAAGGTAGGTGTTTCTTTTTTCCTTAAATTGTCGGGTCTTCCAAAGAGCCAGTCTGTGTGCTCCAGAAAGTAAAACATTTGGATTTGAGGATCATCAATTTTGGGGCATTATCTTAAACAGATTGATCAGTCAGCCTATCTGAGTCCCATAAAACAAAGGTAGCTCTCCACCCAGCTGTGCTGGTGCTCAGCAGCTATAACCCAGTCTTTGTGAAAGAAGCCCAGAAGCCCCGGCTTCAGTGCGCTGTCACCCTCAGCATCCTATGTGTGCAAGCAGGGGGATCTCACCTGTCCCCTGCTGGTGGACAGCAACACTGTAACTCACGTCTCAGGTGATGCTCTTCCAACACCAAAGCTGTCCTTAGTGCACTGCTGTAGAGATCTGACAGTTGTTTACTGGGCTTGGCCACAATTTCCACAAAAGTAGTATAAACTGTCCCCGAATCCTTTATGAACATTAGCAGTAAATAGCTTAGCCGGGGAATGTGTACAGGCTTTGTATTCAAACAGGCTTGAATTTGCAGAGTCTAGTTCATACCTGAGCAACTAGGCCACTGCGCTCCTTGCTGCCATTGCTTGGTTGTCACCTTTCTTAAGCCCCTTGGGCTTTAAAACAAATAGCAAATTATTAAAAGATGTAAAAGAATTCCTATTGGTACAAAAATCATCATTCCTTCACTGTGTAAAAAAAGAGGATTCCCACAACAACCATCTTATAAGGGCAGGTGAGTTTAAAAACAATGTTCAGAGAGACTACTTTTCAAAGTTGCCATGTTTATATTTGTTTCTTTTTTTATACTTTTCTTATTTTACAAACATCACCTTAAACTCGAAGAAAACCTTGTATGATAGAAGAAAAATGGAAAGAGTTGGAAGGAGAAACCACAAAGCCATTTCTCACAGAAGGAAATTCTGCTTCAAGGAGACTCTGGCAGAGATTCCTGGTTCCCTGAAAGGGTGCAGCATAACTCAATCCAGGCCAGTCACTGTGTAGCAATCATCCAAACCTAAGGCCTTTCCCTTGTCTGTATTTAGGGTGACGTTTATTTATGACTTTCCCATGTTGTGATGCAACTCCCACAAGCTACGAGACCACCACCAAATTCCATAACCAGCCTAGACCCTGAGGACACAGTCCTTCCTAACTCAAGTTCTAGTGAGAAACAGAGAAACCAGCCATAAAGTTAGTTCACTGAGCATCTCACAAATATTTATTGATCACCTAGAGGCTGGGTGTATACCTCATAATAAGACAGAATCCAGCCTCATAACCTTATGGTTTGATAAAGAGAAATAAATAAATAAAGAGAAATAAATCTAGGCCTGGGGAAGTAGCTCAGGAGAGTGAGAAATAAATCAGCCAAAATGAAAAAACAAACAAACAAACAAAGAAAAAGAGTTCTCAGGGGCTTTAATAAGGGACCTCTACCTGGATAAGTGAGGAAAAATGGAAAGAAGATGTAGTATTTATTCAGGAGTTTTACAAACCACTACGTTATCCATCAGAGAAGTACATTCAGAGGCATTGACCTCAGAGGCCTGCTGTATTCTGGGAAAAGGTGTGTGAGTTGAGTGAGGAGAGAGCAAAAGGGATACGGAAGGGAGTGGATCCTGAGTAGGAGGGCTGAGCCCAGATTGTGAAGCTCCTGATATGCAAGAAGCTTTGATTTTTATCCTGTGAGTAATAGGGATCCAAAGACCTGACAGCTCAGACATGTTTCCTGTGTGTTACAAGACTGTCTTTTTTTTTTTTAAGACAGATTACCACACAAGTAGCTTGAAAAGTGAAAAGTCACAACATGACTAAAGAAGGACTTTAAAAATGAACTGTTTTCTTTTTAGAACTAGAATGGTTGAGATCCATCCACAAACCATTACTAGGTGTACATTACTGTTGCTATTGCGATCAGGGAGAATTTATTTATTTTTAAGGCAGCTTATATTGTGAGAATACATTTAGTGAGTTTGGTTCTATCTATCCCGTTAGACTTGTCCTTGGAGTAAGCGTCATTCCGGTCAGCAGTTGAGAAGTTTATTATAAAAAAAAAAAAAAAACAAAAAATGTATTGTTCTTATAGAATAAATTTATTGAAATGTGTGGAAAACAAAAAAAAAAAGGACTTGAGTAAGAATGATAAGAACATAACTCAGGCCATAGTGTGGGAATGGAATGGAGAGATTATAGTCAGGAGACATTTTGTGAGCTTAAACATCATAACGTTTGCAACTAATTGGCTGTAGATAATAGTTATTGTATGTTGATGCCTATTATTTTTCCTGTAGCTACTAGGCACTCCATCTGTGGTACCTTGTTTAACTCTCACAATAGTGTGGTAAATTATACACTTCCATGTCCCATCTTGGACATAGGAAAGCAGAGGCCTAGATTTGTTTCCAGCTGCATCTGGATTTAAAAGCTAAGTGTTGAGCCAATGACAATGCTGTCCTTTACCTGAGATGTGAAGAAGAGGAGGAAACACTGACATGGAACCTTCCAGCTTGGAAAAGCGTTTTTAAAATTTCATTTAAATGGGAAAAAAAGTAGCAATGAAACAACTTCAAGATAGATTAGTAGGACAGCTACAATAATTAATACATTGCATATTGTTGTCTTTATAGTAGTTATTCAGAGGACAAGATGCAGACATGATTCCTTGTTGAAACAATATTACTACAAACCTTTCTTCTCAGTGAACTAAGAGAAAGTAGCTGTATATCTAACTATTTTGTATATACATATATTTTTTTCCTTACAAAATGGTCCTTTATTTATATCCCTCTTTTTTTGTTTTGTTTTGTCAGAGATGGGTGTTCCATTGCTGTTAGAGAAGCTGTATTTGGATGTCACAGCAGAGGTTCTTTTATGTCCTGAGTCCTCACTGACTTTGAAGGGCTAGAGCCAAAATATTGGCTATACTTTTCATATTTGATACGCATATTGTAGGTACTTGAATTCAGCAAAATAACCCAATGTAGTTCAATAGTTCATAATAGGGATGGGTTATCAGCAGAACTGGCAATTGTCAGAAGTTGTCGACTTGACTCTTTTACAGCTCAGCATGTTAATGTGGCATTACTTTTTATACCTTGCGGTTATACTTTTCTGCTGGATAGTTAAGAGCAATGGATGGTTAAAGCATCTGTATAACTAAAAGTTTAACCTTTCTATCTGACAAAGTCAGTCAAATCTCCCCCGGATTTACCCTGAAACCATGTACATCACCTTGTAGATCTTTTGTCAGTGTTAGTCTTATGGATGAGTCATGGCCATTGCTTGACCAATTTTCTCTCTGTGAAAGCCTAAGGAATTTTTTTCTCCCTAGGTGACTCTCCTTAGGCTCACTATACATTATCAGTCACTTTCCTCTGTGCCCTCATCAACCCTTGATCAGAAAATTTGGGACACCACTGAGTTACAGGATGTCACAGCAGAGGTTCTTTTATGTCCTGAGTCCTCACTGACCTTGAAGGGCTAGGGCCAAAATATTGGCTATCCTTGTAGTCCCTCTTTTTCTCTAATTTTTGGTCTGAAAACTTTAGTTGTTAAACCTCCAGAAGAGAAGCTTAATGACATTATTACCCTGTAACAGAGGCAGTTGAGCTTAACATCGCTATCTGTCTGAATGTCAAATACCTTAGTCATAACATAGAATTGATATTTTCCAACAACTGTGGATATTCTAAACTTTAAATCCCTACATAATGTGAAAAAAATTACATATTTTTACACAGAAATTTAGAAGTCAAACCATACACAACATTTAGCAGGACAATCTTATGACTTTTTTTCTGGTCTGTTTTCTTTTATTACCTTTTTAAACAGACATTTACTTTAAAGAGAGTATAGCATTAATTGGTATAACAGTAGAAGCAGTACGTATTTTGAAGACAAAATGATAGGTATTTCAAGCGTGGTTTCAGTATTACACATTGCTATCCTCAGTGTAGTTGCTTAATTCACAGATATCAGCATATATAGTTAGTCAGGGTGAGAATTCTACCCATTAACTGCTATTTTCAAAAACTTGATGGAGATTTTTAGGACCATTACCTTAATCATCTTGTGTATATAAATGTATGGTTTTGCCCCTGCCGTATATCCTAACTTTTCTCCTTTCTCTCTCTTCATTGTTTAGTCCTTAAGTTCTCACTGGAAAGGTATTTTGAAGAAAGTAGATGCAGTCACTGCCTTGTGAGTGTAAGGTTGTCCACGGCAGAGTCCATTATGTCCCATGGGTCTGATGTTCAGTGAGGGATCTCGACGGTGCTGGGAGAATTAAGCACCACCAATACATAGATGTTTAAAACTACAACCATGAGAAAGAACATAATTTCTATATCAAGGTAGAAGAAATAAAAGAACAGAACAGAGCTCTGTGTAATTTTGATATTCCAACTGGGTATATGAAAAGATCTATACGATGAGGCAGTCAAAGAAATAAGAAGAAAACCAGGCCCAGCAAACTTTTCCTGCAGGGATTCCTGTTGATTTGGGTTTCTCTGATGAAGAAAGCACAGTATTATTTGTCAATGAGGATTTTGTAAAACAGGCTCAGAGATAATCAAATGAACAAAAACATATCAAATTTTCCCATCTTTCAAAGGTGCTCTGCTACCCAAACTGCAAGTAAAAATAATGAAATTATGTCAGCATAGGGAAGATCCCTCAGAAATGCCACTTTCACACCTCTTCTTACAGAAGAATAGTCTTCTCTGTAGTTTAGGATGAGACCCCTGGAAATAGACAGCCTCATTAGTGACACAGTGAGTCATGAGAGCACTGTCATAAGGTGTTTCAAAATCCAAACTGGTGACAGACAGGTTGGCTTTCCCACACAACATTTGTATTGTCTTAGCCATGCCAATCACACATCTTGGCTATGGGGTGGTCTAGATCATCCAGGTTCAGCAGAAATGTGGGCCATAACTGAAGATCAATCATATTCGTAGGGAGTCGTAAAGTTGTGAAAGAAGAAATAGAACATTCAATTCTCACAGAGAGAAGAATTTTCTGCATAGATAATCCTAAAGAACTGACAAAAAGAAATCCTGGAACTAATAAATATATCAAGGTCATAGGGTACAAGATTAATACACAGAAGCTAATCGCTTTCTTCTATGAAAGCAGTGAATGATTTGAATTTTGAAGTTAAAATAATACAACTCATACTAGCATCTCAAACAGTGAAATATTAAGTATAAATTGAGCTAAATATGTAACATTTATATGAAGAAAATTACAGAGCTCTGATGAGTTTTTTTAAATCTAAATAATCTGTATTCAGAAAAGAGAATACTTAATATTCAGATGTCAATTCTTCCCAACTTTGCCGATTTATGGCAATTACAATCAAAACTCTAGAAAGTAGATATTGAAAAACTCATTTGATGGAGCTAACCAAATAGATCAGCAGATTAAAGCACCTGGAAGCAGGTGCAGGGGCTGGGAGTTCGATCCCCTGGGTCTGTCACGCCGGCCCCACCCTCAGGTGCACTGAATGGCAATTGAGACTTGTCATGGTGGCCCACACCTGTAACCCCAGCACTTGGGAAGCTCTAAACAGGAGAATTGCTATGAGCCAAATTTGTAATGAGGCCTTGAACACCATGTAGGCCCTTCCCTAAAATACAGAAAGAAAAAGAAAAATTCATTTGAAAGTTTATGTGCAAACATAAAAGACCTAGAAGAACCAACATATTATTTCAGGAGAAATAAATAAGCCTGATTTCAAGACTTATTATAAAGGTATATTAATAAATATTGTATAGTATCAGTGAACATATAGACATACAAAGCAGTGGAACAGAAGAAAGAGGCCAGACATTCACACAAATAGAGTGGACCTGTGCCTAGCCAGCTGATCACAAAGAAAAGTCCATATCCTGATGAGTTCACAGCTGAATTCTACAAGAAATTCACGGAAGATATAATCCCTACACGCCTCAAACTCTTCAATATAATTGAAAAGGAAGCAGAAATCATTCCTGGAGGCAAGTATTATACTGATACCAAAACGAGGGAAAGACACAACTAAAATAGAGAACTACAGGCCAATCTCCCTCATGAACATAGGTATAAAAATCCTCAATAAAATCCTAGGAAATAGAATACAGCAAATCATCAAGATCATACACCATGACAAGGTAGGATCCATCCCAGGGATGCAAGGATGGTTCAATATATACAAATCTATAAATGTAATACACTATATCAATAGAGTGAAATCTAAAAACCACATGATCATCTCAATTGATGGAGAAAAGGCTTTTGACAAAGTCCGATACTCATTCATGTTCAAAGTCCTACAGAAACTTGGAATAGAAAGCCTCTACTTTAATTTGATAAAAGCCATCTATGACAATCCAATGGCTAATATAATTCTAAATGGGGAAAAACTAAAATCTTTTACTCTCATATCTGGTACAAGACAAAGATGTCCTCTATCACCCCTCCTATTCAATATAGTTCTGGAACCATTAGCTAGAGCCATTAGGCAAGAGAGAGAAATACAATGAATAAGAATAGGTAAAGAAGAAGTTATATTATCATTATTTGTAGATGACATGATACTTTACTTGAAAGACCCAAAAAACTCCACCAAGAACCTTCTAGAATTGACACAGAAATTCAGTAGCATAGCAAGATACAAAGCCAATACCCAAAAGTCAGTAGCATTCCTCTACACAGATAACAAATACATGGAGATGGAAATTAGAGAAACAATACCTTTTACAATAGTACTGCAGAAAATGAAATACCTTGGAATTCATCTAACTAAAGAAGTTAAAGATCTTTTCACAGAAATTTACAGTACTCTGAAAAAAGAGATCATAGAGGATTTCAGAAAATGGAAAGATATTCCCTGCTCCTGGATAGGAAGTAGTAACATTGTGAAGATGACCATACTCCCAAAATTGTTGTATAGATTTAATGCAATCCCTGTCAAAATACCTCCAACAGAGAAATTGTTCCTAAAATTTATGTGGAACCAGAAAAGACCTAGAATAGCAAAGGTAATCCTGGCCAACAAAAAGGAAATTAAACAAAGAAGTAATAGTCTTTTCAAGAAATTGTGTTGAAACTACCGAATGGTGTAAATGAAAAGGAGAAATGAACTTAGACACAAATACTTGTCACAAAAGAAACTAACTCAAAATGCACCATAGCCTTGCATATAAAATTTGAAAGCTTCTAGGGTAAAAGCTAGGTGATTTGGAGCAAGGGAAAAGGTTCTGGAAGACACCAAATTCATCATTCATGAAACAAACATTGACAAGTTCAACTCAACTAAAAGTAAAACCTTTTGCTCTGCAAATCACAAAATTAAGGAGAAAAAATACAAGCAGCAGACTAGAAGAAAATAACTATAAAATGCATATATATTAGAAGACCAGTGTCTAAAATATTTGAAGAGCTCTCTAAACTTAAAATAATCCCATACAAAATGGGCAAATATTTGAAAAGATAACTCAGCAAAAATATGCAGAAGATAAATAAACACATAAAAAGATAATAATTATTAGTTTATCACTAGGAACTGCAAATTGCAGTGACTTACTACATATTTTTTATTAAAGTTACTGGAATCCAAAACACTGACCATATCAGATGCTTGTGAAGATGTGGATCAATGGGGAGTTTCATTCATAGCTGGTAGGAGCAAATAATATACTTGTTTTGGAAAATAGTCTGGCAATTTATTTTATTAAGTTAATTAAGTTCATTATACATTTTAGATATACATAATGATCACATTCATCCTAGGCAATTTGTACCTGTATATAGTATATCTTGATTCCTTTCTGCCTGCTCCTCTTGCCTCCCTTCAACCCCTCATCCCCTCCTTATTTACAAAAGCTGTTTCTATTTTTTCTTCTTTTTTCATTTTCCCTTTTCCTTTCCTTTCTTTTCCCCACCCCCTTCAAAAGTCACCCTTCCCATTTTAACATTTTCTTTGTATTCATAATATCTATTATACATTTAGGTCCTTATTTATGCTTTCAATTTCTCACACCAGAGAAAAAATCCAGTATTTGAACACATATGCTTAATTTATTTTACTTAAGACTATGATCTCAAGGTGCATCCACTTACCTAGAAAGTTTGTCCTTCTTTAGGGTCACTCCTACCAACAATGCAGAAGACTTTCTTTTTCCCCACAGCCCTTCCAGCATTTGCTGTTGGTTGATTACTTGGTAATAGCCATTCTTTCTGGAGTGACACGTAATCTCAGGGTTGTTTTAATTTGCATTTCTCAAAATGACCAGTGATGTTGAACATATTTTCATATATTTATTTGCAGTTCCTACTTCTTCATCCAATAATTGTCTATTTATTTCAGATGTCCATTGTTGGATTTGGTTTTAAATTTGGGGGTTTTGAGTTCTTCTTTTATTTTTATTTTTTTGAGTTCTTTATATATTCTAGATAATAGTTCTTTGTCTAAGAGATAGCTGGAAAAATTCTTTCCCATGCTGTGAGTTGTCTCTTCATTCTGTTCATGGTTACTTTCATTGTGCAAAGCTTTTAATAAGATTACCTCCCAGTAGTTGATTCTTCATATTTCCTGTGAGATCAGGGTTTTGTTCATAAAGTTTTTGTTTGCACAATTGTCTTTAAGAGTTCTACCTATCCTATCTTCCAGCAGATTTATAGGTGATTTGTTTCTTTTCTATAACTAAAGCTATCAATATTCTGTCCTTATGCTTATTTCTGGAACTTTGATGATTATATGTGTTGATGAAGTATTTTTATCACAGCTAATTGGAGTTCTCGTTGCCTCATATCTGTATGTCAAATTCCTTTTCTCATTCTTGTGAAATTTTTTGCCTTAAATCCTATGAACAGATTTTCATGTTCTTGATACTATCTCCTGCTTTTTCATTGACTCTGATCAATTTTGCGTTATTATTCAGACCATCACCTATCAACTGACAGATTGATTTCTCCTGATCCTTTCTATCTTTAAGAAACCTTTCTTTTTGTGATCACAGATTGGAATCCTGACATATATCTGGTATTCTGTTCTCATATTGGGTCATTCTCATGTGTATGCTTTCAATTTTTATATCCTAGATATTTGTTCATGGCTTCCATTATTTTCTTTCATTTGACATTCATGGTTTCAGTCATTTTCCTAAATTTTTTTTTATCTTTATCTTCTCTGCAGTCACTATACGTATCTTTCAGTATGGTCTCCATCTCTGTAGTTACCTATAAAATTATTTTTGATTTTTTTTTTCTGGAACCTTGTTCATCTGGTTATTTCCACTATATTCACTTCCAGAATTTCATGTTGGTAGCTTTCCGATTATATCACATCATTGTCCCCTTGGTTTGCCTTATATAATCTGGAAGCTTGGGGTTGCATCTTATCTAAGTGTAGCGAGTAGCTTTATTGCTAGTATTTAGAAACCTTGGGAAATGACTTCTCAAAAGTGTCTTCGAGGCATAGCTGGATTTGGGAATTTGTGTTGTTGCAAGATCCTACCTTTCCAATTTTTTGGGAATGAGAGTGGTAGTGAGATAGCTCAGTGGTTTAAAGTGCCTGCTTAGGCAAGCTTAGGAAAGTACAGGGACCACAGTTCAATCCCCAGCACCACATGCTGCTGTAGCCTTGCCCTCAGGGTGGGCTGAGCTGGCCACAAAAAAAAAAAAAAAAAGGAAAATTTATTGGGAATGAGAAGTTGCTGTATACTTGACTCGGTGAAATTATTTGGCTCTGGCCTACAATATTGTTTATGACCCTCAGGCAATTTCAGTCTTGATGTTCCAGAAAAAAAAAAAAAACCTATTTAGAATAATTATGTTACCTTGGCTAAAGTGGTATATCCAGCAATAACAACAGAATCAAAACAGCCTAGAAAATGAGAGACTGAGGTAACTATAATTTTCCACCTTTAACCATATGAGTTAAATCTGTGGTTATATAACAAAACTTAAAATGAACCAGCATGTCCAGTGTCTAGCTGAGAAGAATATGTATTCTGATGTTGTGGGCTAGAACATTCTATAGACATCTCCTCAGTCCACATGTTCAAAAATTTGATTCAGTTCTAATATTTCATTGTTGATATTTTGTCTGGTTTATCTGTCTATTTGTGACAGTGGGGATACTGATGTTCCCCCATTACAATTGTATTAGTGCTCATTTGATTTTTCATATTGTTATTAATATTTGTTTTATATAGTTGGGTGCCCTGGTATTGGTGAATATATATTGATGATTGTCATCTCTTGCTCTTGGATTGTTTCCTTCAGAAGGATGTGGTGACCTTCTTTCTCCCTCTTAAGCATCTTTGCCTGTAGTTAGAATAGTTACTCCTGGTTTTCTTCATGTTCTTGTTGTATAGAATATTGTTTTATATCGTTTAACTTTTGGTCTATGTTTTTTTATTAAACATATTTCTTGTATGTAGCATATATTGGGTCTTGCGTCTTGATCCACTTTACCAGTGTGTTTCTTTTGGATGGTGAATTGAGACATTAACATTGATGGTTATGACTAATATATATTGACCTATCCTTGTCATTTTGTTTTCCTGTGGTTGGCCCCCTCCCCATTTAATTATTTTCCTTGCTTGGTGGATTCATTCTGTTGGGCTTCATGGAGCTGTAAATCTTGTCATCTCTTTCTAGAGTACCCTTCAGAATATTTTGGAAGGCTTGTTTGGTGTTCATAAATTTCCTCAGGTGTTCTTTGTCATGGAAGTATATTATTTCCCTGCAAACTTTGATAGATAGTTTTGAAGGATACATTAATCTGGGTTGGAGATTATTTTCTCTTAGGTCTTGAAATACTTCATTCCATGTTATGAAATATTTCATAAGCTCTTAGATTTGAGGGTTTGTGTATAAAAGTCTACTGTGATTCTTATAGGCTTTCTTTTATAGGTGATTTGCTTCTTTTCTGACCACCTTTAATATTCTGTCCTTGTGTTGAATTTCTGGAACTTTGACTATTGTGTCAATTGTGTAGACTGTTTTCTGTCATGGCTAAGTGACAGTTCTATATGCCTCATTGTCTGTTTGTCAAATTTCTTTTTCCTGGTTATGAAATTTTCTGCCACAAATCTTGTGAATAGTTTTTTTTTTAGTGTTTGTGTGTGTGTGTGTGTGTGTGTGTGTGTGTTTTCCTCCTTTTTCATTGATTCTGATCAATGTTATATAATTCTTCTTAACATCATCTACCAGAGGCTGGGTTTCTCTCTCTTGGTTCTTTGCTATTTTAAAGAAATCTTTCTTTGCATGATCACTAACCACAGTCCTATCTTCTGCAGCTGACATTCTGGACTCCCATTGGCCCATTCTGTTATAAATGCTATCCGTGAAATTTTTTATCTCCCAGATATGTGTTTGAGTATATTTAATGGATTCTATTTATTTCTTTTGTTGGGCATTCATTGCCTCCAGCACTTGTCTAAGCCCCCCTGTTTTTTATCTGTATCGCCCTAGGGTCCCTCAGCATGTCTCCCATGATCATCATCTCTATAGTAATCTGAGAAATTATTTCTGATTCGATTTTGTCCTGCAGTGTGGTTCATCAGACTTGTTACTTTTGCATCATCACTTTGGAGAGTCCAGGCAAACTGCTTCACATTACTTATCCTCAATGACCTCTAGGTGATCCTTTTGTGACTTGAAAGCGCTGGGTTGCATCTTGTTTAAGTGTCTTCTCATTTTATGTATTCTTAAAGTTTAATTTCTGGGTTGATACTCACAAATGCTTACAGTGAGTAGTTTTATTGCCAGTATTTAGAATAGTTTAAATTACTACCTCTTAGAAGTGTCTTTCAGGTGTAGCTGACTTTTGGGTTATGAGTCTGTTGCAAGATCCTCCCTCTTCAATTTATTAAGGATGAGAAGTTGCTGCCTATGTGGCCCGCCCACTGGTTCTTTGGCACTGGCCTGCACTATTGTTTATGATCCTTAGGCAATCACAGTTTTGTTAGACAAGGTAGAAGAACTGATTAGAATAATTATGTCGCTTTGTCTAAAGTGATATGATCAGAAATAATAATGACATCAAATATAGTAAAGAAAATGACAAATTGAGGTAACTATGAATTCATCAACTTTAACAATGTGAACCAGATTTATGGTTATATAACAAAATCAACCAAAAAAATTGTATGTACTGAATAAGCCCTCAACATGACAATTTTAACCTTGAGGTAGAAAATTTAAAAGTGGCTAGGGAAAAAATAGAGAAATGAAAAAGAAGAAGATGTTAGAAGCAAGGTTGGAGGACAAAGGCGGATCATGCAAGCTTTGTGAAACTAGTGAAGGAGACAGGAGGGAAGCAGAGAAAGAAGGAATAACATAAGAACAGAACAACAACAACAAAAACTAGAAGCTAGGTTCATACTCCCATTTAAACAAGAATAATCAAGAAGAAAAGAGGAAAAAAGAGAGCCACTGTGGGGAAAGAAAGGCAATAAATAATGATAACAAAAATGATGGAGTATATAAAAAAGTAATAGAGATACAAGAGCCGACTGGCTTTCCCCTCATGTTTATGTGTGTGTGTGCGTGCTGGTAAGAATCAAACCCAGGGCTTCACCCCTGTTAAGCAAGCCCTCTATCACTGAGCTGCACTTCCATCCCTGAATGAGTTTCTAATGGCCAAACTGGGACCTGAATTATGAGTGTATTTTAAAGGTAGAGCCAGTGCAATGAAAGTAATGGTACAAAGATGTCAATAGTGACCCCAGAGATTTTGGCTTGCGCTCCTAATGTAGAACTACCATTTTCTGGCCTGGAGCAAATTTTGAGTAGGTTTGATAAATTTGTTTTCTTAGTTTTGATTTTCTGCCGTTTCCTCGCTTGTCTGCAGTACTACAAATTGAATTCAGAGCCTTCACATCAAGCTACATCCCCAGATCTCTCTCTCTCTCTCTCTCTCTCTCTCTCTCTCTCTCTCTCTCTCTCTCTCTCTCTCTCTCTCTAAGACAGGTCTCACTTTGGCTAAATTGTCAGGTTGCACCAGCTAGGCTTGAACTTCACAGCTAGTTGGAGCCATTTTTGAGGGAATATCAAGGATTCCCAGCCCCTCTTTCACTGGATGTCTATGAGATAACAAAGTGGACAGATAAGTAACAGGTTAAAATTTAAACTTTGTGTTAAAGAAAAGAGTTGAAGAGATGAGTTTTTAAAATGGGACCCAGAGGAAGCTGAACTGTCAGGGTTAAGGGAAGGAGGCCCTTGGCCTTTGATGGTGAAAGAGCTCGACCCTCTTTTGGCTGATGTAGAGAAGGCTTTGGATGTAGCTTCAAGGAATATGCAAGGTCTTAGGCAGTGGAGGAGATACTCCAGATATCCTGTTTTCTCTTCTGAGAGTAGAGGCCTGGGAGAAAGCCTGGGGACAGAAACTGAACCATTTCTGTTTCACATCTAAGGATGACGAGAGCAGGAGGGCCTCAGAGCTGGAGACTAGTCCAGAGAAGGAACTGGGTGGCAAACCTGCAGAGAGGGCTCAGCTCTCCTGACACGCAGTCTCAGGACTCCCTGCCTCTTTGCTCAGCACCAAACATAGATGCTGCAACTGTCCCCGCAGGTCTACACCACCAGCTGCTCTCCTTGCCTTACTGCATCTATACCAGCCAGGGACCATCTCCTCGCTTAGTAGGATACAGCAGTCTCCTGCTAAGCTCAAGTTCCACGAAGACCAGGGCTGCCAGGCAAGGACACAGCTCACTTTTGCCACCTACTGGACCAGAGCAGGATGGCAGTCCATTCAGCACTGCTTCCTTTTGCTGCTAAGAGTTGAGCTTTCACTCTAGCCTTTAGACCCTAAACCATCTTAGCTGGGAAATACCCAAATCCCCTGTTTCTGCTCATTGTTCTACCAAAGATGACACTGAGAACATTTATTGATTCCATAAACAGTTACTAAACTACTGCTACAAGGGAGTGCCCCGACGCTCAGGAATTGGGGATACCCTGGGAATGCCTCGCCTTCACAAAGCTAAGATCTAGTGAGGAAAGGATATGTAAGTTAAACAACCAAAGAATTTAAAATATAGTTTCAAATGATGCAACACAAGAAAAGGGCAAGTTTTTGAATGAAACACTCATGAATAGCTGAAGACATGACCTTTGAACTAAAAACTGAAGGGTGGCTCTAAATGTTGGACAAAGAAGTGGAAGGAGAGAAAGTATGCTCATAGCATGTGAGACCTCTCAGAAAAGCTAGAAAAGTGTGTGCCAGACTCCCTTCCCTTCCTCTTTCTCCTGAGTCCCATTTCCAGATGAAAACCATCCTCAGGGCAGGCAATATTGCTCGTTCTGAATTTATTCTGTTTTGAGAATAAATGAATTTTTATCCTCCAACTGATTTGTATAGTAACAGTAATTTCTTCTCCTTCCTTTAAATAGCAGCTCAGATTATTTCATTAATTTTCAAGTCTGGTTTGTTTGTTTGTTTGTTTGTTTGTTTTGAGGAAGGGTCTTGGTATGTAGTCCAAGCTGGCCTTGAGCTCACTATATAGACCAGGCTGACCTTGAACTTTGGCTATCCCTTTGCTTTGGCTTCCTAAAGTGGGCCCTACCATATCCTCTATTTCCTGAATTTAACATAATAACAAATCAAGAATCTTGTACACATGTCCTTGGCCTTATTGGAACTAAGATTCTCTGTGATTTGAGTAGCAATTTATCATTAATGTCCTCAAATATAAAACTCTGTCCCACCCTCCATAAATTGTAAATCAGTCAGAAAAGTCCCAACATGTCATGCTTGGCATCCTACATGAATGCAACCTTTCCTTCCAACTAAGAAGGCAGTGTGCACAAAGTTCACTAGAAGGCCTACGGGACTATCTTGGGGCAAGTCGGGCACACACCCAGAAGTGAAATTCATCATATGTGTAAAAACTAAGAGAGGAAAAAAAAGAGTTAAGAGATAGCTTGACTTTTAGTAAAAAACAGTAACAAACATTCCAGATTGGGATGTTACAGAATATTGGTGGCAAGTGATGACTGTGGGTATTCAATAATGAGAAAAGAGTAATCAATAGTCATGAACAGTGGTGCTGGTTCACCACATGCACACACATACACACGTGTACACATGAGTGTATGCATGCACTACCATATGCCTGTGTTTCAGCTACAATTTCCTTTTCCTTCCAGCAGATATACATAGATTTTTCAGGGATTAGAAGATAGATAGCAATTGTCGGTGTCTTTGAGGCTGGTGTAAGAAGTAAATGCTGATGGCTAACAGATTAGTCAGTTTTGAGGGAGATCTCTGCAAAAAAACACACAATGCACTAGTAGCACATTCTAATCCATGGACAGGCACCAAGAATGACTCTGTTATTCCTCTATAAAATGGGAATGAGAGTGCCCTCCTGGTTACAGCAGTGTTCTCATGAGGGTCAAACAGGTGATTCACATAAAATTGCCCAGGACTCTTTGCCTAATACAAGTGGATGGCAGATGAATGGATAGATGAGTGGATGGATGGATGGATGGATGGATGGATGGATGGATGGATGGATGGATGGATGGATGGATGGATGATAATGTAGGATTTGAAGATATATTCATGCTCACTGAGTCATAAACAATGACAAAATCAATATTCAAAAGGGTTTTAAAAGATTTGAATTACAGGGAAACACTGCTAATATGAATCAAGTTAAACCGGAGTCCTGCATGTAGGTTGACAAACAAGCTTGTGAGGATGTGTGTGGTGGGGTGAGACTTGGGTAAATAGCAACTGTGGTGAGGTGGGGGCTGATGGCACGATGTGGCAGCCAGACAGGTAAAGCAGTCTTAGATTGCTGTGCTATAGTTGCCATGGGTAATGCTACTGCTATTGTTGTTACTATGAAGTGAACCCAGAGCTGCACTATTTACATAGAGATATCACTTGCATCACCTTATTAGTTGAAGAATATTATTGGCTCCGAGGAAGCCATTGCTCCAGTGAACCCTGGTACAGAGGACTTGAGGCATTTGGCCCACTACTTTTCACACTTGTGAAAGGCAGGCAAACAGCTGGGAGACAGCTGATGAGGATAACAGACCAGAGTTTCAGCTCAGCCTTGGCACACACTCTACGTGTGCCCTGAAGGGAATGACTTAATGCCTCCAAGCCCTTCAGCTATCAGGTAGGAATGGCAGTGCTTGTGTCATAAATCTGTCTTGGAGATTATATCACATGTACCTAGCACAAAGTCCTCATGCAGAAGGGGAACCAATGTTGCCAGCCCTTGGCCCCTCTCAATCACCCTGTACACAGATCTGTGCAGTCTTCTGCACCTTCCTTTGGCCCCAGTTCAATTTCCAACTGCTTCCTTTCTCTTCACCTGCTGGGCTTTTTTCTACTACCACCCAGGGGCTACCCAAGTGAGAATAGACCTGGCCTCTTGCCACTGGCTCCTAGGCAGCCCTTAAAGGCCCACATAGAGTGTGTGCCAAGGCTGAGCTGGAACTCTGTTCTGTTGTCCTCACTGGTTGTCTTCCAGCTGTTAATGTACCAATAAAGAATCTCCCAGACCTAGGGATGAAGCAAGTCTGAAAAGTTCACTAGCCTCAAGAAAGCGCAAGACAGGCAAGTTTTGTTCCCAGCAGCTCATACTCCAGTAGGAAAGCCAGATGCTGAGATGTGTGTGCATGCACAGAGAAAAGCATAACTAAGTTACTTCAGAAGAACAGGGTGCCAAGGAAGGAAGCATGGGAGAATCCTAA
Organism: Ctenomys sociabilis; assembly: GCA_004027165.1. Taxonomy (NCBI): domain Eukaryota; kingdom Metazoa; phylum Chordata; class Mammalia; order Rodentia; family Ctenomyidae; genus Ctenomys; species Ctenomys sociabilis. The sequence goes on along the minus strand of PVKA01025645.1, from coordinate 5,124 downwards.
TTCAGGTGCCTTAAGAAGCAGATGCTCAGAGGAAGTGATATGTTTGGACACTGAAGGCAATAGGAAATTCCACAGCTGCCCTCCAAGGCAGTTAACTGCAGCATTCTTGAAGGCCTAGGAGCTATCTCAGAAGGGAACCTATCCATGCGCAGACACTTGCCACTGAAGCCCACCATAGAAAGTCCCCCAAGAGGTCCCAGCCACGCCTCTCAGAAGCATCAAATCCACCTGCCACTTGTCCCACTTAATAACCCCCTTCCCTTCAGAGCTCAGCTCTATCGAAGGCCAGTACTTAGCAGAACCTCCTGGGCCAGAATCATGCATACTCTTCCTGGCTGTAAGTTTCTGGAAACCAAATACCTGCCAAGAGCCAGCCCACATGCCCATGGCCTCCTGCCCCTCTCCTCCTGCTCCCTCAGCCCGAGGAGCCCCAGGCAGGGTGTGAAGGTGCTCACCAGGAGCAGAATGAGTGGAGATGACCTGGGCAGCCCCCGTAGGGCTGCAGATCCGTATGACCACTGCTGCTCTTTTCCCACTGCTTTTTCATTCTAGTGTTGTAGAGAAAGAACAAAAGAGGCATACAGAGCACAAAAGCTGACAGAAAGTGAGGAGTACTGAAGGGTAGAGTAACATAGCTTGTGGAAAAGAGAGAGACAGGAAAAGGGGTAGGAGTGGAGGGAGGCAGAGACAAAGACGGACACTAGAAAAAAAGAAAACTAAGTGAAACAAAAAAGTCCAGGAGGCAAACAAGTGCAAAAGATGCAGAGGCAGGGGACAAACTTGGAGGAAATGTTGCCACACGGGCCATCTGGGAGGGCACAGAGGCCTGGGGTGGAGGGGCACACTGGTACTGGAGACCATGTCTTCCCTCAGCTCTCACCATTGATGGAGAAGCCACTAGAGGGTGGGGTTGATGAATGGCCTGGAATGAAGAGAGAATTAGCCTGTGAGGAATCTGAGGAGTCAAAGCAGAGGGCTGGGTACCCTGCAGCCTGAAAGTGCTAGCAAGCCTCCTACACCAGGTGGGAACCCTGCTACCCTTCCCCACAGGCCTCACCCCAACCCTCACTCCATTGATGCATATGTGGCCACAACAGCATGCTTGGCCCTGCCCACAGCCATGGAGATAAACCAGCCAAAAGCATGCCCACCTCCCCCCACACACACAACGAGGTTAGGGTTAGAAAAAAGAGGGGAGGGCAGAGACAAGCCTCCAGGAGGCCTGAGCAGAGTGGTTTCTGGTTTAAAGAAGTGAGAAGAGTTGACCTTCAAAAAGCACCTTAGAAAACAGGTGAAATTGTGAGTACCATATGGGATGTGGTGATGGTGTCAGAGAAGGCATCCAAATAGAGAGCCCATGAGGGCTCCTTCTTTGGAAATTAGGCCGGAGAAGCTCTAGGCGGCTTCCTGAGGCATTTCACTCTTCTGTGTTGGAGAGGAGAGGCTATTGCTTGATTTCCACCAGCCAGCTGACAGAAGCATCAGTTGGAATCCCTCCTGTTTTCTTAACTCACGGTGTGATCTGCTTCCTTGGGTTCAGTCTTCTGTGTAACAGAGGGCTTTACCCTGATTAGTACACACTGCTCTAGAAGCAAAGAAAACTTTGGAGTCTTTTTCTCCCAGCTTATAGTCATAAAAAGCAAGGCAAGGGCATCCTCTCACCCTGATAGTCCCAGGGGCCAGGAGGAGCTCTGACCTCCCTTTTTCTATGGCTGCCTCTGATCTGTACACCTGGGTCAAGTTCCTCCCGCTCCTCCTTAGCCTTGGACTCAGCCCGTATCAAACTCCCTGGGCATCCCAGTTTGGTGTCCACAAAGGCACATAAGTGGTTCCTGCCAGAGCCAAACAGGAGTAAGAGAGCAACAATCACAATGCTGCCGACAGTGTTAATTAGGACGTGTCAGCTAACTTCAGTGGAGTGAAAGCTGCATGTCAAGCATGAGTGCTAAGATTCTTGCACGTATTCATTCATAGACCCCTCACAACATTCCTCTCAGGCAGTCTTAGCATAACTTCACCTAAATGAGTAGAGGGAAGCTAGGAAGAATTCCACTATCAAAGGACTCAGAGATAGGGCCAGTGAGATAGATCAGTGGACAAAGCACCTGCTTAGGCAAGAACAGGGACCAGGATTTGATCCCCTGCACCACAGGCCATATCAGACCCGCCCCTGGGCAAGCTGAGCCAGCCATGCAGTTTAGGCATGGTGGTGCACACCTGTAAATGCCAGAGCTGGGGAGGCTGAAAAGAGGAGGATCACTATCAGTCCAATCTGTGTAGTGAGACCCTGTACCACATACATTAAAATAAATAAATAAAATAAAATAAAAATGGCCCCATAGCATGCAATGGGCTCCTTTAAGTGCATCTGCTAGCTGAGAGCTCTGACTTTACTTTGATTGTATATTTAAGATTAATAAAAGTATCTTCAAGTAAGAAGTAATTCAGATTATGCATATTGCAGAGTTGTTGCTGTTGGTGGTAGTGATTGTGGTGTGTGTGTGTGTGTGTGTGTGTGTGTGTGTGTTTTCACTGGGGATTGAACCTGTCAATGATTTCTAGAAATCCTCTCTCTCTCTCACAGTCCAGGAGACCTGGGTCTTTCTCTCTCCATGGGCTGCCTCAGATCTCCTCACCGGTGTCAAGAATTAGAATCCCGTGGTTGTGAGGAGACCTCCATGTGTGTTGGTGGAGATAGGCGGGCTAGAGCCTATCTAGCATGCTTACTGAAAGGTCTGGATTAGAGTAGAGCAATGAGTCCCTGAAGCCTGGAAATGGTGTATAAGTCAAAGAAAGAAACCCTCTCTTTTGGAGGACTGTAAGGAATCTCAAGTTATCAAAAGCTGATGTGTCTTTTGTGCTGCTTGAAACGAATAACTCCGACTAAGTTATGCAGATTAAATTTATTTCTTTAGCTTAGAGGCTGAGAAATGGGAGGCAGAGTCCCACATTGGCGAAGGCTTCTCTTGCTGTGTCACCCCACAGCAGAATATGGAAGAGCAAGGAAATGGGTGCATGCACACATGTGCAAGAGTGGGAGGCAGGGAGGTAATGCAAGAAAGGGCTGGACTCACTGTCACAACAAATCCACCCTCACCATAGCAACATTAATGTACTAATCCTCTTTCAAAAGCCCTGCTTCTCAATGCTATCACCAGTTAGGAATGAGATACCCAGCAAGTGACCTTTGGAGGTACTGGATCAAACCATACCAGATAGCTTTTTCATGAGACCATTTCTGAGCACCTCACATAGACCCTTTCGATTTTTGCAAGAGGGGCCATTAAGTTCACCTTGCTAAGGAGCTCTCCTCAGGATGTGTGCCCAGCCCCTACACCATGGGAAGGGCTGTGTGGACCAAGTGCCCTACCCCTGAGTGCTCTGGAGCAACATTCCTCTGGATGTGTAAATAAGGAAGAGGTGTCAAGCCTGTCTGGGCCAGTTTGACCCTATGGATAAAACAATCCTTCCCTCCTTTGTCTCTCAAGATGCCTTAGGGAAAACAATGAGTGGGCAGAGTCAACCCAGTGAGACAGAGAGCCTCCCTGAAACAGAAAGAGCTGTGTACATGTGAGGCTTTGAAAGTCTAATCTGCATGAGATGGTAAACACAGTCACAGCAGAAATACAGTATAAATAAGAAAAGAAATAAATATCTGCAGTGGGGGAGCCCATGTTTCTGACTCCTTCTTTCCTTTTTCTCAGATCATGTTTAGTGAAAACAGAAACCAGCTTCTTTGCCTCAATTGAACAGCAGTGCTATTTGACCCCTATTTAAAAAGATGGGTCTGTCCCCTGGGCAAGAGGATCCTAGGCACCAAGGTGCTCGGTCCTGGCTTGACCCAGTGCCCAGTGCAGCGCGGCCAAGTGCAGGCAGACAGCAGATGCTGGGCAACTTGTGAGGACACTGCCCTGGCCTGGCCCTTGTGAGCACCTGCCTCAGGACACTCTAGAGGGTCAGGCACATAGGACCCTACAGACACAGCACCCATTACAGTAAAGCTGCCAGAACCAGCTCTGAGCCTTGGATTGTGAGGGAATAGGACAGAGAGATGCAAGTGGAATACAGCCCTGTCCTGAAGAACTTCCCAAAGAGCAGAGGATACAGTGAACTGGCTAAGTGAGTAGGGGCCAGGGCCAATCCATTCATTTATTCATCCATTTCTTCAACAAACATCTAAAAACCTTATTAAATTCCACTGGTCAGGAACTGAGGACGTGGAGATAAATAAAAATCAGCTACTCCCTGGAGAAACTTACAATGCAGGAGAGAGAATAGAAAATTATAGGCTTTAAATAAGAGCAGCATGCAAATCTGTACAAGTCATTGTGTGAGCAGAAAAGAGGGTTGGGCACCCCAGTCTGGGTGACGGGCCAGGCCTGGGGACTGGCAGCCAGACCACAAGGGAAGAGACATGAAGTTAAAATCAGACAAAAGGGAAAGCTAAGCACGACAGCCTGTTATTTCACCTGGATGGGCAGCTAGGTGCTCAGGGAACAGAAAAGTGAAAAGAGGCTGTGGAGGTCCAGCTGTGGAGACCTGGGGACTCTGGAGGATGCCAACGGGAAGGGACATTCTCATCCCAGCCTGGGAAAGGGCAACCAGGTGGGATGGACAGAGGAAGGGGACACAGGTGTTGAGGCAAAGTGAGAGGCCAGGAATTCTTCCAACGGGAAGAAGAGAAGCTCCAGAGAGAAGAGAGGGAGGTAGGTGGCTCTCAGTGCTTGAAGTGAGGCCATGTCTTGATGATGCTGTACAAAGCCTGTCCAGGGGACAGAGTGTCAGCCACATCACGATGGCCCAGCAGCAGGTAGTTGGGGGCCAGGAACCCCTTGAGCACAGCACACTGAATCAGGTCCTGGGCCGCCTTCAGTGCAGCTGCATTTGGAGGTTTTTCTGCAAAACATATTTACTCTGTCAATCATTAAGGTCACAGTTATTTGTTCATGGCAGGAACAGGCACCTAGATTGCATCTCCCATCTCCCTCACCCCACTGCACACTGCCAGCACCCCAGCCAAAAGATTCACATGAAATCTGTCCCTGAGGCAATCAGGGACCAAAGGAAGACAAGGCTACTGTCTTCCCCCATTTCTCTTATTCAAAGTTTCTTTCTGAAAGTCAA